>CM063505.1:6065052-6112552 GCA_032207245.1 Pardosa pseudoannulata
TTGGTGTAATATTACTGACTTTATAAAAACTTATATGGGTAGAGAATTAAACTTAATAATTATTGTTTACAAAAGAGAAAAATTATTAATGAAAATCATTCTGTGTAGCTGTAAGTCTGTGCTCAGTATGTTTTAAATTTTTTAAAATTTTTTGAACAAGCTCTCATTTTTGACTTGAATAAAAAAAAAATCTCATTTTTCATAAACGAAGTAAACTCATTAACACTAATTAATTAAAAAAGGAGAGCAAATTCTAAAAATCCTACGCATTTACGATAACAGTTTAAAAACGTATGATAAGAGAAAAAATAAGAAAAAATCTTTCATTTAAAGTTGATGTATTCCCTTAACTTTGCAAATTAAATTTTACAAATTCACAAAACTTTTTAACTTCATGCAGTTCTAATTTTTATAATTAAAGAAATTAAACTTAATCATGTATTATATTGAAAGTGAATGTTGAATATTCCATACCAGTGTTCATATTTAAAAATATACTTTTTCATTTGTTGCGGATGTATTATTCGAATCATATGAATATCAATTTATTATTGCACGAAAAATTAAATTTAAGTTTTTTGTGTTTCTAATATTTTCTGATATTTATATTTTCTAATATTTATATAATATAAGCACTAATATTTTCTGGTTTGTTTTCTAAAACCAATTTATTCATCTCTGTTTGCTTCCAACCTACACAAAGGACTTAGATATTTTCTTGCCGGAAACAGGATGTATAATTTTACCTAACCACAAACTTGGTGTTTTCCTCCTTTAGTGGTTACAAATTTCCCCCATAAATCTGCCATTCGATTAAAAACAGTAATGACGATTAATAAGAAGAGATCATTAAAATAAACTTGCTAGTGGATGAAAGTTATTATAGGTACTAAAAGTTTTGACTCGTGTACTGAATATATAGGTGAAAAATTATTTGAATCTTGAAACGATATTTTTTATCAACATTCTTCGCTTTCCAACTTTCATCTTGATTAACCTTTTGGGAATTTGTTAAAATTCTTGCTTTAATAACCAAGATCAAACATCATTAAAAAATAACATCATTTTAAATGACGCAAGTTTGATATTCTTGTGTCAGTAAAAGGAAATGCTAAAAAACAGCCTTGGGTATGTCGTAGACCTTTAATACACTTAACGTAAATTACTTTTAACCTTTTAGTTGGAGTATTTAGTTGATGTATTATTACATACATACACATTATATATATATATATATATACATATATGTGTATGTGTGTGTGAGGTCTAAAAAAGGAGTAGGTGGCAATTACGTGAGTTATAAGCGATTTTAAAAAGGGAACTCTTTTATAATAATAAAACAAATGAAAAAGACTCACGCTCGCGTAAACTTTTGAGATCATCCGGTCAAGCGGAAAATATTTGAAATATTGATGACTAAGCGAACCAATATGAGTTAGTTTTCGTGTGGACATGGAGCTGTCAACACACACTACACGTATCTTCGACGAATAAATGAAAATGGCGCAAGTTTTGTTTAAATGAAGCTATGATTTAATAAACCTATTATTATCAATAAAAACTGTTTTCCATTCGCCTTAACACTGACCATGTCATATATATATGCAATTATATACATATATACAATTACTTTTCGTACAGAGCACATAAATACTTTTACACGACATTACATTTAGCACATAAGCATTTTTTAGGTAGGTACATAAACTGAAATCATGACAAACAGCTTTATGAAAGTCTTTTGCAGTACTCATTTTACATGTTATACCAAATAAATCTTCTTTCACGAAGTTTTTCCTTTTTTATAAATGGCATCCTGTTGTATTTAAAGTGATAAATGACGTGCTGTAGTATTTAAACTTGTTTAAACTCCATATTTATTTTATTTTGTGCAGTAATTAATATTTCAGATTTGAGAAATGCATCGATATATAATCGGCAGATATTACACGGGCATTAAATGTTTAAGACTGACATTATACCTTCTTCAAACATTTAATGTCTATTAAATACTGCTATTTTTGATAAATGGTAGTATTTAATGATGGTTTGAATCATTTTAAATGATTTTTTAAGTAGATGCTATACTGTGGAAATAAAATTTGAATTCATTTTCTTTGATCAATTAAGCTTTTAAGTTGACAAAATAAATAGAAATCTTATATCATAAGAACAATTTTATTTTCAGATGATAATATAAAATGAAATACTGAATTTTGCTAGATGTTTTTTAAATCGTCAAATTATTTAATAAAATCTTTTTGACACTTTTTAATCACGGTTGCACATGACAATCATATTCTTAACACATAACAGTACATGATATTTGTTTCCGCATGTATTTATTAAGTTATCAAAATTTACTTAAATATTTAACTTTCTGAGTTGCATTAATTAATGCTTTGATAATAAAACTATATACATGCAGAAATATTTATGCTTATCCATGGAATTTATTTTTAAACCTAATATTGTTATATAGGGAATTTTTTTAATAAATTCTTATATATTCTTCCATATTTTTATTGTAATAAATTAACAGAGATTATTTCACAATTTTATAAGAATTTAAGCTTGTTATATACAATATATATGACATGAGGCTTTTCGCCTCATCTGCGGGTGCACATACACACACACCTATCTTAGAATTTTGTATAATTTCAATTGGTATTTAAAATTACATGTTGAAATTATTTTTTGTAGTTTCTCATGATTATATTTCCCATGTTTAATTAATACCTATATTTGATATTTGTGGTAGCACAATTTTATGTAAGTTTTTGGCAACGGTTAGTTGTTATCATCTTGGCTAGTTTTTTTTTTCCTTGAACGTGTTGCACTATGTAAGTCGTTGAATTTACCTTTTTTAATATATCATTAACCTAGATAAATCGTCTTGTGTATTCTTTTATTCCCCTAAATCATACAAAATCGCAACATTACATGATTAGTCAAATCAGACACACTCTCCAAAAGGTATGAGACGACTTATAAATAGCTAATATTATTTTACATTAAATTGATTTGTCGCTATCCGAATGTAGTTCATTTCAGAGTAAGAAGGGCAATAAATTCTATCCAAGAGCGTGGGAACAAGCTTGATAGTATTTTGAAATAAGAGTGGCTCTTAGCACTGCAGCAGTAATAAAACAAGGTCGAATCCTTCTAGATTAAAGTACCGTAAAAAATACAAACTTGTCGACAACATTTTAAACGAAAGCGAACTACCTACGTTGCTACCGGAACGTGCTTAGAATCCTGACTAAGAAAAATTGATATTTTAGCTTTCGAAACAAGCTGACAAGCTTACCTTTTTATGGGTTTTTCAGTCCTTAGCTGCTGGTGTCTTTACGCCTCTTCCAATGCCATTTGTGTCAAAGGGACAAACTGTTTGAAAAGAGATCAAAGCATAATTTTTCCATTTCGAGTAAGCATCAAAGCATATATAAAAATTAAAATTTCGAAAGAAAAATGTTCACATGAGAAGCGTAATCGAAATTTTAAAAAGAAATTGACATGAAAGGAAATTCAGCCTTCCAAAAATATATAGATAATGCATAAATTCTGTATTATTGCTAAGATTCGTAAGTTTATTTTATTTTCACAGTTAAAAATTCGCATATATATTTTAAGTTCAGTTCCGGATAAAGGGATCAAAAGATAGTTTAAGGAAAGCTTGGCTACCCCCAAAATATTGGTAGCTATAGGTTGCCTAAAAATGCATTGTATTATATATAAAGGACTACGTTCGTTGGACTCACTTGCATTACAAAAATAAGAGATAATATAATTTTAACATTATCTTTACTTGGATTACCATATTACTCTTCAGTTTGTTTAACCCTTAGTCTGTCCTGTACATCATATATGATACACACATCTAATGCTGTATTCTCTTGTATATCACTTGTGATACACAATGAACTATATTTTAAGCGGAAAATATTTTGGTGTAGCGTCTTATATTTCGTGACATTTTTTAGTTAGATATATGAAATGAATGTTGTAATGTTAATTAAGAATAATATTAATAAAAGCCATAATAAAGATAATATATTACTTTTAATTTTCATCTCTGCATATATAAATGTATATTTATCGATATATATTATATATATATATATATATGCATACATATATTACATACATACACGCACACAAGCACACACACACATACAAAATATATGAAGTAATATAATACAGTAATATTAGTCTTTATATATAATGTAATCATAAAATTATTTCTTTACATGGGGACAACCAAATGGTTAAAATGATATATCCGATTAAAAACCCTCTTTTCTGTCTGCAAGATAACATTTGGCAGTCCACTTTCAATGCGTACACATAGTAGATATTGTATCGGCCGCCCAAAAAATTTAACCGACTGCGTACATGCATTGAACACCTAATGGCCCTGGACTATATATATACACATATATAATATATAATATATAATATATAATATATACATATATAATATATAATATATAATATATAATATATATATATAATATATAATATATATATAATATATATGTCTGTGTGTGTATGTATGTAATATATGTATGCATATATATAGATAGATAAATATACATATATATGTGCAGAGATGAAAATTAAAAGCTATACATTATCTTTATTATGGCTTTTATTAATATTATTCTTAATTAACATTACAACAGACAAAAACTTAAAAACATATCCAGGGCTAGTAGGTGTGCAATTCGTGCATGTATACAGGCAACCAAATTTACAGGGTGACCGATTGAATAAATAACATTACAACATGGTAACTTAAGTTTCTTTTTCGAAAAAAGGTAATTTTACTGAAAATAAATAATGAGAAAACTACCACTTTTTCTTTCCACATTTTCGTGTTTGGGTATTATTGTTCTCAAACTAGTGCAATAATCAATAATACCAAATTGTACTGTCTCTGAATCTTTCGATAGAATTATTAGCAATTAAAAATAAACTAGGCAAATATTTAGAATATCATATATTCATAAAGTGATAAATACGACATTAAAAAGAATGCAGTTTATGCGTTCATTTTGTTACTTTTTTGCTAGTATATCAATTTTAACAAACGTTAACCGAGAAATATATATGTCGTATCCAGTGGTAAGGCGAATGGAAGAATCAGTCTTTATTGGTAAATCATATCTTTATTTCAAAGTATAGTTTCCTTGTTAAAGCGTCACCTGCGCCATTTTTATTTATTCGTGTCGGAGCTAAGCGTGGAGGCTGCTAACAGTTGTCTACGCGCCAACTGTCCTTATCTCTTTGCATACTCATCAAATACCTCCAATATTCTTCCGCTTGAACGGATTATCCTAAAAGATTACACGAGCATTGGTTTTTTTAAATTTATTTTGTTATTACGAAAGAGTTTCCTTTTAGATTGTTCACATCTCGCTTAATTTTTTCCACTCCCCCCCCCTTTTTAGACCTGACATATCTATGTAATAGATTTTTTAAACCCGCTATAAATGAAAATGGTACGGTGCAGCCTTGAGGCTAGAATATTGGAGTTACAAATATTTGGATGTAAAAGTATTGTGTTTATTTTGACACCTTATCTAGGACGCTTCTACCCGCCAAAACATGTACAGGGTGTTATATAGTGGTTTGTGGAGCTGGTGAACCAGACAATCAAAATACTAATAGTTAATTACATGTTGGAGTGTTAAAAGCGAATCTAAATTACGCAAAGGAGTTATATATGAATAGTTGAGCTTATCACGAATTAATTTTGGTTCTTGCGAAATCTCCAAGATTACCACAATGAGAAGTCAAACAAAGGAGTTTTACCAAATCTTGCAATTTCGGAGATAGAATGAGAATTTTTTTAAATACAATTTTATTACGTTTATCTTGAGCTAAAATATCATTACATACATTTTTCCCCTTAATGAAATATGGGGAGCAGCCATATAAGCATAAAAATAAGTTTCTATGCGTTAGACTAAGTTATGAATCTACTGGAAGATTATTCCCTATTGGTAGGGGGTGACCAAATACTACCTTGAACATAGGTGACTCTCTTTATAAATATGAATAAATAATTTATAATTAAAGTTTATTATTATATGTCCATAATATTAATTGGCTCACTTTGTTTAGATTAGCACAATTAAGACAATTAATTAAGACCTTCTTTCCTGTACAGATAATAGGAAAAAAGAATCTGAGGTGCAGAGGACTTGCTTTCCTTTGAGTATATATTATTTATATACATCTATTATATACGTATTAGCCGCCTCGAGTATATAATATATACTTACTACTCTTCATTCATTTGTTATGTTTAATGGAAATTATAATTTGGAGAACTTATGATTTATTGTCAACAGTAGCCTTTACGTACTATCTCAAGCAATAATTTATCGATATTTCCTTGAATTGTAAAACTTGTATTCCCAAAGTAAGAACCATTATTAGTCTTTAAAAAACCCAACAAAATAATGTAATTGTTTCAAATGCAGTAAAGAATTTGCCTATTATGCAAATTGTCTGGAATCACTATTACAAGAAGGAAAATTTTTATATCGCGTAAGCAATTGACTTAAAATATTTTAAACTTTCTCATATGAGAGATTAACAATCAGTATTCCTTCTTCCTACAGGAATATAAATAATGGAGAGACAATTTTAAATTCACCTTTTATTTCCTACTAAACATCCCATTATGCAACTTTATCAAGTAATGTTTGCCTCTGTTCTACGCTAGTGCGGTGTAAGCTTTAATTTTACAACCAAAAACATTTCTTATATAATCATCCACTTAGTTACGCCATGGTATCCAAATAGCGCCTCTCCGCCGGCTAAAATTTGGACCCACTGTAGTTTATCGTGCTCTGTTTACAGAAATTGAACAGGAAACCGATAACCCAGATATCGTAGGAATTTGTTTAGGAACGCCTTTATCTTCCACGAGATTGTTTTTCGTTAGAATAAAGACTGTAAACAGTCCATTCCGTTGATAGTGTTTCCGTAATGTCACAGCAGTGACAGTTGATGGAGGATAAATGCTTCTGTTTCTCTGAGCAATTTTCTCTTGTCTCTTTAACTCCCTTTCTCAGGGTCGTTTGTAATGGTCCTCTTCATCAACGTCAACTTTTTAGATCCTAGAGGAACACGCAACTTTCAAGGGAAAAATAGTTCGACTGGAATTCTTGAATTGAGAAAACAATTCATATTAAATTATAGCAAAACTTGGAAAACATTTTATTTTTAATTAATAAAAATATTAGGTTAGAATTTTTAAAATATTATTTCTAACATCCCCTTATTTATTATTAAGTAGCATTCACCATACAGCTTTCTCCTGAACCTCATGCGTATAGTGTGAGGTTCACCATATATTCACTATATAGCCCTCCCCATGTATTCAAAATGTAGCGCTTCCATAAACCTCAAGTAAAAATTATAATTTCAGAAAATTAAAAAAAAAATTAAATAATTTTTCAACAAATGTTTATTTAAGTTGACACCTTTTAAGCTTTTAGATTCATATGTGACTTCAAATTTGATTTAGTTATCGATAACTTTTGATAGCACACAGAGGCATTACAAAATTGAGATGTCAGAGTCTATCCTTATCTTATAACGATTGAAGTATACATATATTATACAGGGCTATTCATAACTCACTCCGGAGTTTCAGAAGACTACATTGCAAAAAATCTAAGAGGAATAAAACAAGATTTTTGTCCTAAAGACAGGAAAAATTTAAATTTCATTTACAGCGGTTACGGGTCTAAAGTGTTCTATTCAACATAGTACTATAAATGGTATTCAAGGCACGTGTGATCACGCTGCAAAGGGGTCAAGAAAATAAGATCCTTTACTTATCTCGACAAGAAACAAAGGCCCCGATAGCTCAACAAGAAATTGTCACACGATGTTAAATATGGTAAGCATGGGAACCATGTTTTTTTTTATTAAGTGTAACTCACCAAAATTAAGTCGAAAATAAAATTTAGGTGGAGATCTTAAAAATTCATATTCATGTTAAATGAATCGATATCCTATTTATCTCTATTCTAAAAAGGATGATAGAGATATTTTTAAAAAACCAGGTCTATACTGGCAAATACTTCTTTTAGTACATAAAGTAATTGCAAATATATATTATTTTTAATTTTCAACAAATGTCTGATACAGTTATTACGACTAGTAATTAGATTTCTAGACTAACATACCAGATTGTCTTTTCAAGCCTGGTGGGCTTTTAAAGCCTCTCTGGATGAAAATAAAATTGTCTTTAAAGTTTCTGTTTATGAAATCAACAGCTGAGAAAAAGTTAAATAATAATTAAATTAAACCTCCCTCCTCATCCTAAGAGGGATGAGAACTATAGAGATGCTTTGAGGTCAAATTTTGACCTCACATTCTTATGTTATGCCTGGAGTCTCTTGACTATAAAGTAGTTTTCCCCTTCAATTTATTTTCTTTGATTCATTAGAGTGTGCAGATTGGTTTGCACATAACAGTCATTAGGATTAACAATGGTAATAAACTGTATTGGACAATATTAACGTACACATGAAACGTCCTAAAACGTGAAAACCCTAAATAGTATTGTGAACTATCAAGTTCAGTCTCTTTACATAAGAGAAGTTTAACTGAAGACTCCAGAAGAGAATAAATGAAATTCATGCCTCTACCTTCCAATAGTTAGTATTAAATGATAAAATGACATTTCTTATATACATATAAACGATTAAGAGGTACCATAGTGAAATATCCCGTTCAGTCTATTTACATAAAAGCCTAAGTAAAATATAAAGAAAAGAATAAAATTTAAGAATCTACCTTACACTGACAAATGTTAGATAAAATGACATTTCATATCTCACTACATTTCATACACATGTTTAAGCGATTAAGAGATACCGTAAATAAATATCACATTCAGTCTATTTACATAACAGAAGTCTAATTGAAGAATCCGAAAAAGGACTTTGCTTAACAATCCCTAAAAAAAAAACTCGTACTAAATTCAATGTTTGCATATAAATCGTCTTCCCGGTTATTATTTGTCGCAAAAAAACCGTACAATTTACAAAGTTCAAATCTTGTTTCTTCTTGGGCGTAGGGACAAGTTAAGCACACGGATACTAGCCACTCCCAAAAATGCAGCTAAGTGCTCACTGAGAAATCAGGTTTATGCAGATTCAAGGATGATATCAAGACTTGAAATGAAAGAAAATTGCTCAGACGCACCCACCATGCGTTTCAACTTATGAAAACTGTTTGCATTTCGGTAAACAGCGCTTATTCAATAAAGCACGAGCCTGGCAGCTAGTTTCGAAATACATGCCCTGCATACCTTAAAGGTAATATTTTTGATAAACATCACAGAATTCGTGCATTTTACGACTGGAGAGAATCCATTTCATTTTTTACCCTTTTCCTAATGAAGACATATTTTACTCCAAGATATATATTTATGCTTGGCCGTCACCGTAATCATTAAACAAGTCATGATTTAGTGACTTAATATAAGACTGTCGATTTCAACAGCTGGAGAGAACTTAAAAGAAATAATATGAATTCCTGGATTGCCCGATACCAATTGAGAATTTTTTTTGCGTGTGTGAAAATAATATCGTTATAAAAATTTCTCACTTCACAAAGATTCTTTCTTTAAACATGAACTGAAAACCTTTTCAAAATTGTGGGTTTTACGGATATTAGACTAATAATTGGCATAGACTATTTTAAGCCAGAAAATTATAAGATATTAAAAAGGCATTATCTATTAAAAGGTAGTTTTATATTAAAATTAATGTTATATTTAGTGTTATTAAGTAATAAAATATTCATATTACATTTATATATTACATTTCTTCATTATTTTATCTTTAAATGGCTTTAATTTTAATTTTGATGTTTGAAGACTTATTTGGTATTCTTCCTTTTGACATTTGGGAAAAGAAAAGCAACTGCACTTTGCAGATTAATCTTTTAAAATTAAATGTGTTGAGCTGTAAAAGCATAAAACCCCGAAAGCCAATTTCTGTCCTAAATGGTCGTTTAATCACTTTCATGTTTTCACTTAATTTAAAGCGTCGTAATTCAATTTTGTTCCCAATTAATTGACAAAAGTTGTTTAATCGTTATTTAAATTAATATGCAGATCAACATTAAAATAAAAATTTTAATTAATTCCAAGAGTTTCAGATTATATGTTACCTTTAAAAACTTTCTCTTTGTGTAGAATATTTTTAATTTCGTTCGGTTTGAAGGGCTACGGTTCACTTTTTGCTACACAAAGGCTACTGAGACCGAAATATACTGCTTAAAGACAATTCAGAACGGTTTAGAATATATTTGCCATCAGTGGCATTCGCACTTACAGACTCTGGTATCGAAATGAAGAGCAGTACCATTAGGCAATCGGCATAGAATGCTATTAAATCAGAGGTTTCTTCAGTAATCAGAGTTACATATCTCTTGAAATAGGGTCTCACATTCCTCTCTGTAGCACTAGATTATTTTGATTTTGTTTATAAACCCAATGATAAACAAAGTTATTTGTAAAAAAACTTATGTCTCAAAATGAAAAATTGAGTTCACTAAATAATTATTTGTAATATAAAAAAAACTGACTAGATTTTTAAATGCTGCCATGCTTGCGAGTGTCAGAAATGATTCTAGAAGGGTACAGATTTGAGTTCCATTTTAGTTAATTTTGAGTCACGGGTTTTTCATGTCAGTTCTAAAATGCCAGGAGTACAAGTATTTCTTTTAAAAGATAATACTGTAGAAAGATCTTAATATTCTAGTTTAAACTCATCATGTAATAGTAACATTAGTTGCTCTATAACTTTATATTTTAAGCCTTTTGTGTACTTTGATCAAGTTTTGTAGAAATTTATATCGTAACTTTCCTTATATGTGTTTAATATCTACCTGGAGAGTGGGTTAAATAAAAAAAATAATTATTAAATAAAGCTTAAATCTATAAAAGAATTAATTTATTTTTTCCATTTATATTCTTTTCCTTGCTTACTGAATTTTATCTTAAAAGCTTTTATAACAATTCTTCTCCCCTTTTATCCTGGTCTGGGAATGCAGTTTTTTAGTTCCTTTTCTTTGAGTTATTTTGAAATTGATATTAGGTACTGCATCCATCTTCTTTAAGGCATTGATCACTCAAGACGCATAGAGTTAGGATAAATGATAGATCACCCTGATAAAAGCGATGTACCTAGAATGCTAAATACTTTTTCTATGCAATATGCAAAATCATATTTTTAAAGTGTTATTTTATGTTCTTTATCAATCAATGAAAATTTGTGCGACTGTATCATTCAAACTATTGAGACTTAAATCTCGTAGCTACTAAGACCAATGAACCAAACATTTATATATTTTTCTTTTTCTCCGATACTTATCACCTGATGTGGTGAGCTGAATACTGGATTACTAACAAAGAACGGAAACTGGACTGATACACCATTTACTTATAATTTTCGGTGTGTTGTCCTGGTCGACAACACCATTCTCAGAAAAGATTCGAGATAGAAACCTGATTAGCATCCGGTGAATTAATTAATATGAATCATTTGTCTTAGGATTATGGCTCCACAGAAGGACATGGTAAAGTTTGGGGTAGACTTACGCCATTTAACGTACTTGCATCGATATGTTATGTTTAAGAATTTTTCCCTCTAACGTGAATTTGACAAGTAAGTTCTTTATATTTCCTTACAGTAAATGTTTATATTTCACTTAAAAAAATAAATGAATTTTTAGTATTCTTTCTTACAAAAAGACTACAGATCTTTTTTTAATGGTGAATAAATATTTAATTGGATGTTGAGTTCATATTTGTTAAAGGATTCAGCATTTTTAATAATAAGTGTATTGCAGTCAGTACCGGCTATATGGTCACCCGCTTATAAGGTCACCCCGCTTATATGGTCAGTTTTCAAAAGCCCCGTCTAGCTTAATAGGGAACATGTGTTAAAGCGCACAGCTTATACAGTCATTTTCTTATTCTTGTTACTGGTTATATAGTCAGTTTCATGTTTTCAACAAGTTTCCTTTTTTTTAAGAAATCAGTGTGAAATCGGAGAGGACCTGAATTCAAGTCTATTTCCTTCCCTTTCCCTTTTTCTTGTTTGTGTAGACTCATAGTCGGAGTTTCTCAACTCTCTCAGTTCTATTGCTCCCCGACAAGAGGTGGACATCTGTCTGTTTATTGGTTAAAGTAATCTCTCCCTGCTTAAGTTGAAACTGAGACGGAACAAGTAAAGGAAACGTCACGAATAAATAAGTTCATTTTTTAATTATGGCTTCGAAAAGAAAGAATTTACCATTGGCTGCCAAAAATGAATTGATTGAAAATTTTCGAAAATCTAATCTTTTAAAGGCTGCTTCCGCCAAAGCAAATTCGATTACCCGGATGACATTAAACAACATTTTAGCTGCCAAACTTTGCTCCTCAAGTGTTGAAATCAGTGATCAAGAAAGAAAACGTCAGCGCTTGTCACCTTATGGTAATGTGGATAAGGCTCTTTTGTTATGGAGTAAAAATGTTCGGTATATGCACAATAGGGTTGTATTGTTCCGCATATACCCCGCTTTTATGGTTCGATTTTTCTGGTCTTCTGAGCTGACCATATAACCGATACAGACTGTAATATCAAAATCGACAATATCACAATTTTCAAAAAGCGTTCACTATTTAAGTAGTTTAGCTTAACTATAATGATACAATATTATTATTAAGTTTCTTCGGACACCTTTTCTGATAAAACCTCTGTTAAATCTGTAATGTAAACTGTTCATTGTTGGATGTTTTAGTAAATTATTTAACCCTCCAAGTGGAACAAATCTCTCCAAAAAATACGCTAAAGGTTTACTGTGTCAGTGGCCAAAGTGTTCTGTGATTTTTTACTTCACCAGTTGTATGTCGATTTCAAATGGAATGCTCCATTTATTGACCCTTTACTTCCGGTTATAAATAGATATTATAAATTGTTAATTTTTAATACATATAAAGCTACTCATGTCTTGAAGACCATCCCATAAGAAATAATGGATTCGAAAATCTGAATAAAAATTTCCTTTGAGAAACTATTTAAAATTTTAAGAAGTCATCCAATATATTTAAGTGGTGCAATTAGAGAAACACTTTCCGCAATCCTAAAATACTTCGAAATAGAGATTTACAAAGCCAAGCTATCAGCGTCTTTGTGTCTCAGGGAGTAAGGGTGCATCCCTCAATAAAGATCAAAGAGGGGTGCAGTTACTAAACAATTGACCTGACCCTCCTACTGCAGAATTGCATGGGGAAAAGCACTTGCAGAAATGGATATTACATCCATTTTCGAAACGTTTTTGGAGGTTGAAAACCGCACGTGACAACGGCTTTGAAGACATCATCGATTTGGCGGAATTGTACGTGCAAACCGCTTAGAGGGTTAAGTATCTGTTTTAATATACAGAATAATTCTTAATCCCAAAATGAAGTGGTAACCCTCCAACTATCTTTATAGGTTACGTTGTTTTAATAGCACCAGTTGTATGTCGATTTCAAAGTAACTGCTCCATTTACAGATTACTGTTTCTGTTGAAATTTATTTCTACAATAGTGCTTCATTTATTTCCATACTAAATTAAGGCCAGCAAATGGAACCATTTGGCTAGTTATCTCATGAAAATCTTAATAATAATTTCCTTTTCGAAAACTTTTAAATTTTAAGGAAAATGTTGAAGGAGGAGTACCAAGGAAACACTTCCTCCCATCCTAAAGTAGAACAGTTGAATGCCTTACCGGTTTGTCTGGATTAAAAAGAAAAGGTGGTTGCAGACACTGTTTTGGTTTGGTTCCGTCAAGAAACAGGAAGACTATTTTAGTCATAACCATCAGACCAAGCGAACTTTGAACCGTTGTAAAGAAAGATATTAATTATTGCGTTTTTTTATGTCGTAGATCAAAACCGGAACGAGATGGTAAAGGAAAAATATACCGTAATACCATAATGCATAAGTTACTCCTTTGGGTGTTCGAAATGCATAAATCTCAGGGAAAAAATCACATTTTTACTTTTATTCATAAAAAAGCACTACAGACATTTGTAAAGCAAATAAAACAAAACATGTGCTTTTACTATAATTAAATAAGGAGCTACATGTTTTGTTTTATGTTAGTGTACACTACTCCTTCAGACAGTAAATGGCCTTGAAAAAGTACTGATATACAAATTACTCTATGTTAACCATCTATATTAATAAGAAGAAATTAATTTCATTGTATAGTTAATTTGTATTACAGTCATTTATTAATAATATCGTTAAATTAATCCTCATAGAAGCGTAAAATAGTGTAAAATGTTACAAACGGTTTGTATTTCTTAAACAACGAGTACTGGAATACATAATTAAGTGCAAATATTACTCATTAAAGGTATCCGGGACAGATAAATCCCCCACACAAAAAAATGCATTTTTTATTAATAAAAATACTACAAACTTTTATAAATCGATAAAACAAACCATATGTTTTTACAATAATTGAATCAGGAGGAGTTTTTCTTTATCTATAATGTTAGTGTACAACATACCTTTTAAAGGAAAAAATATTCCTTTAAAAATGCTCTATATAAATTACTCTGCGTGCTAACCAGCTATATTTGAAAAAAGTAAATTTGTTAGAATTGTCTAGTTAATTAAATTTACAGTCATTTGTCATTGATGATGTTAAATTAATATTTCATAGGAGCTTATAATAGTGTAAAATATAACAAACGGTTTGTATTTCTTAACAGATGAGTACTGGAATCTTTAAAATCTAATCTCATAACATTTTCAATATTTGTCAAGTTCAAACTAATATAGCTTAAATTATAATTAACCCTTTACTTATCCTGTACATCAAATACGATATACACATTTACTACTTTATTCACTTGTATATCACATGTGATACACAATGAACTATATTTTCCTCTAAAATTAAATTGGTGTCTTAAATTTAGTTATATTTTTTAGTTCCACGCATAAAATTTAAACCTTTATCTCTAATGTACATCATATAGTTATGGGGACAGCCAAATAGCTAAACCTACATGGTTGACATTTTGTACAGATATTCTTAAATATATTTTCCTTTATCTGTTTTCATATCTTTGATTCAAAATAATAGTTTTCAAAACATTACCCAAAAGACAAACATTTACTCCAAAGAATCCAAACTTTTTACTTTATAAATTATTAAAAAAATGTAAATCAATTTAAAAATCCTGCAGAATAATTTATCTTTTTTCTGCATAAAGATAAAAAAGGTTTTTTTGAAAGAGCTTTTCTTCCTTGGGATTTATTGAAATTAAAATGCATATAATTTTTAAAGTTTTCAACAACTTTTTTAAATTCCAACTTTAAATGTTTGATCCATATTTACATGTATACTAATAACCATATAAACATATATTTGGGAAAAAATGCATTACAAAAAGATATAATTTTGTCTCCCATGGCCCCCTTAATTCCTTAATACGCTTTGTAATTTGAAGCTTTGAAGCAGGACATTTTATTTTGAAGTTTTCACTGCTATGTAACATTTAATGGGGTTCATATATGATGTTAATAGATAATAATTAAGTGACAGCATAATATAAATTAATATTTCTGTAAAGAATGAAACATTTCATTGCATTATTGAATAGGTAGAGGAAGTGATATATTGTACACTTCAATATTGTTTTCCTTCTAATATTTTTAAGGGCACATGACTTCTTAAATTATTATTCTAAACAAGACATAATTGAAGCATGAGTTAAATAATTAAATGATCTAATATAATGCTATATGACATCAAAATCTACATTGGCACATGAAATAACTGACGTCTCCTAGACGTCACTGTAAATTAAGAGGTTAGAAACTGTTAAAGCATTCCGTTACTCGGATACAAAGTAATAAACAATAAAACTAAATACACAAAAAACAGCTGAGATCACTTTCGATTTCTTGCTTTGGGCTGTGGGCTAACAAGCTAGTATTTTTTTTTAGTTTTAGTTCATTTTTTTAGATCTTTTTCTTTCTGATGTCTACACCTGGCTCTTCAGTTGGGAAACCGTTACTCTGTACTCGTACCAATCAACAATGGCAGGTGGTTTTAGGGAAATTTAGAAAGTTACAATTTCAATGCGACGATATAATAAACTATTAGATCTAAGTTCCCCAGCCTATTTAAAAAAAAAATATTTTGAACGTCTTATCTTTCAAAAGAGTTAATTATACAAAATACTAAACCTTTGGCTGTATCCATATGCGAGACTAATTATGTGATGTAAATTATATATAAAGCTTTAAGTTCCATACGTCAAACAGAAAAAATATAACTAAGCTTAACATGCTACATTTCCGCTTAAAATATAGTTCATTGTGTATCCCATAAGTATGCAAGTGTGTAAAGCATTAGACGTGTATATCATATGTGATGCATAGAACAGATAAATGTTAAAACATTATCTGTGTTTATTTTATCTGTTTACCTATCTATTAACCCTTATTCTGACAAGATGTTTTTTCAAATCTTTTTTAATTTCTGTTATTTTCTTAATTTCTGTTATTTTGTTAATTTCTGTTATTTAGGTTCTCTGTAAAATAAACCAAAAAAAAAAAATATCATTTTCCATTTTTGAGATAATGTCCTCTGTGGCGAACACAGACAATTATGTTATATAGTAGTTATAAATATACATGTCCGGTGTAGCGGCCAGACTTAGCCAAATTAAGGGTTAAGAGTCCCAAAATAGAAGTTAATTTAAGTAACCATCAAATGTAGTAAAAAAATGTTTATTAGAAACTTAAATACAAGCATGAAATCAATAAAAGAATTAATGAGATAGTTAAAGGTAGTGAAACAAAAAAATGTTGTGTTATAAGAAAAAATATTTTGAACATCCCCACTTTTATAATAGTTAATTACACGAAATATTAAAATAATGTGATATATTGTTGCATATTATGTATATTTGTTTTATCTGTCTGTTTGTTTATCTATTAAGAATTACAAATTGGAAATTTATTAAAACAGACTTTAAATCTAATTAAATATTGTTTATCAAAAAACTGAAAATAAGCATAAAATCAATAAAAAACTTTAAAAATAATGAGATAGTTGAAGATGGTGGAACAAGAAAACGAGAAAAAAAAATGACAATTTTTCAATAATTTTTACAAGAAAAAGATGGATGGACTTTCCACTAACAGTGCACCAACTATTGTTCGACTTCGAAGTCATTTCTTCCGTCAAACAACCGAAACATTTATGCACATTGAAAACTGCTGTTGTTTTTCTGTGCAATTTACGCCAAAGCTATAGAATTTCAATTTAAAATGTCACTTGTAGCCGAATACTCTTTCATTATGCATCGCTTGCAGTGCTGTATATTTATACTCTTTGCGACTTTTCTCTTATGCCATATCATTTCCCTCTTCTTCCAGTATTTTATAATCAACCTGTATATATGGCAAACGGATATTCTATTAACAACCGGTTAAATCCACAATATTCAAATTTCCAGGCACAGAGATACACTCACTCTGAAACTAAGCATCTCCTATCTCGATTTCATCTTATAATTATTCCAGACAGAGCATGTCAAGCGAGCAACGTGCAATCCATTGATACCCAAACAGTGACCCGCTTTTGACCCCCACCTACAACGGGGATTATACTGGAGTACCAAGTATCTGCATTATAAATATCATCCTCCGCACTAAAAAGAACTCCTTTTGTGTTCTAGAAAATTAATGATGGAAAAGTTGCTCGGCGAGAAAGAAAACGTGACGCGAGGAATAATGTATTTACAACGAAAAAAAATCTAAGTTTTTAGACAAATCTTAAGAATTTGGGATACGACAGATTTTTAGACGTGCTGATAGTAAAAGCATTAGAAACGTATCACAAACGAATGTTGTTAACCATTTGGAAGTTGTGACTTTTAATCAGATGATTTACAAATTAAAATGGCAATAATAAATTTGACCGCAATGGGATATTATTTCCTTTTAAACTAATTTATATTCCTTCGAAGTTTAACTTAGCCCTTTATTTTGTAACTGTTTTATGACGATAAATACACTTGTTTACTCGTATATGTAGTTGGTACATTTTCTGTCTTAAAGTATGATTAAAACAAAAAGTTTAATTTCAAATCTGTTTAAACACTTCATATGTTAAAATGGCTAGAAAGCAGCCTTATTGGAACTTTTTAATTCCATACTAAATGTTTAAGGGAGCTGAGAAGTTTTTATTATCAAAAACTGTCAACTTTTGCGTGTTATTCCCTTTTTAAATTATTTTATTATCTTTCGCAGTTTAATTTAGCACCTTACTTTTATAACTGTGTTATTAGACTACACTTAATAAGCTAAGTGACGGGTACACTTTCTGTCATTCAATACGATTGATGCAAAACGTAAATTAGACATTTTTATGAAAAACAAAATGTCTAAATTGAAATCTTAAGTCTATACTAATTGTTTAAGGGAGCTAAGAATTTTCAATTATCAAAAACTCAAATTTTCAACTTCTGTTATTCCCTGTTTAAAATAATTCATATTCTCCTGCAGTTAACTTTGATACATTACACTTTATAACTCTTTTATATAGAATGCTACACTTTTTTTAAATCAAATATGTTACACTTTCTGTCATGCAATATGATTCACACAAAAAATTTAATTTGAAATCTACCTAAACACTTGATGCATTAAAAAAGGCTGGATGGCAACTCTATCGGAATCCTTTTATTCTATACTAACTGTTCAACGGGCCTAGGATGCTCTCCATCTTCAGAAACTCGAGTTTTCAATTTTTATCTGTTGTTTCCTTTTGACATTAACTTATATTGTTTCTCAATTTAATTTAGTTCTTCACATTTATAACTGTTTTATGACAAGGAAATACACTTGTCTACTCAGATATGAGGTTGGAACACTTTTTGTCTTACAGTATGATTGACATAAAGAGTTTTATGTGCAATCTGCTTAAACACTTGATATGTTAAAACAGCTGGATAGCTGCCCTTTTCAGATCCTTTAATTCTATACTACCAACTTAAGGTAACTGGGATGTTCTCAAACTCGAATTTTAAATTTTATTTTAAAAGAGTTTTGCCAATTTAAAAAATGTGTGGTTTATATATGAATGAAGATTTATACACGTCAGTCAGAATAATACGATGTACTAGGGGATAATATGTTTCAACCAGTATGTTTCTACAAACTTGCGTTCAAATATTTCTTTACCACATGACAAAACAGAGGATTTTATAGATCTGATTTAAATTTGATTAACACTAGATTTACGAATGTTGATTATATACCTATTTTTACTGAAGTGAGCCAATTTGACTCATACAAGAAAATTGAAGTTTTTGGTAAAGAAAATAGTTCCAAATTAATTTAAACAAAATGTTTATTATAAAAAAATTCATGGAAAATATTTTTTACATATAAAATCTGTTTTTGAAACACATTTTCCGCAAATATTTCTATTACATTTAGCACAATGGTTTCTACATCTGTTTCTTTTGCATGACTGTTGAACTTGACAATTCTTCCGTGCGCCAGTAGCATGAATTTCTGTCATTGGAATGGAAGTGTTCTCGACTTCTTCTCTATATTTACTTCTTAGCTCTTCAGCCAATTGGAAAATAAAATCTTTTCGTGAAATATTTACTTGAGTCGTAGAACTGTTAAACCATTCTATGAGTCCAATTGGCTCACAACCGTGAAAATAGGTATACCCCATTTAATAATGCGAAATGAAGGGGTCTGTGGGGAAGAGGAATGGAAGTTTACATATATTTTATTACTTAACTAAAAACCAACGTATGTTTTTGAAAAGTGATGTTAAAAGTTTTATATATAGTGATCAAGTTTTTAATGAGTCAAATTGGCTCGGTCCTTAAATCTAGTGTTAAAAGATCTAAAAAAACTGAAGTTCATTTTAAATTATTCATCAAGCATTTTTTACGAAAGTATAAACATTTATATTGCTTAAATTTTTTTAAATAAAGAAAATTAAAAAACCCTGAAAAATTTTTGTTCTGCTACGGGATCATTTGCCTTAAAAGAAACATTCTAATGCAGTCTGTCCAATTGGTATAAACATTTTCCCCATTGGTTAAGATTGAACTAGAGTAATCCAATAAAATGCAGCAAGATTTAAATAAAAAATTAATTTTTATAATTCAGAAGGCATAAAATAAAATTTTATATTCATTATGTTTTCAAACTTTTCAAACAGAATTTCACACTTTTTACAATAGCTTCTTTTATTTTGCATATGTCTTACTACGAATGTAATCATATTACTGAAAAAAAGAATTATTTTCGAAATACCTCTTTTAATCATATACGAAAGTTTTTTTTATTCATACAGTGCTCAAAACTCAAACATTATATTGGTTTTCCTTCTCTATTGCTATCTAATTTGTTTTCTTTCAAATTCTGATATTTCAAATCTAAAATTATTAAAAACTGATTTCATTTAACATAAAATTACATATGAAATTACTCTTTCACGTGCATTCTACTCTCATGTAAGATCCATATATCTAATATGCAAGTTTTTAGATCTTGTTTGTTTCTGTAGAACAGATATCCAACGATATGTTTATACATAAGCGAGAAATCCTTGCCTCATGCAAATTAATTCAATTTTTTCCATGTAATTTACTGATCCTAAAAGAAATCTACAAGCAACGCAAATAATTTGAGAACCATTACCCTTGACTACACAGTGGTTCAGAATATAAATTATTCAGTTTACATTTTTGAGAATAGGATAAGGGAAAATAAATATGTTTACAGTTTGTGGAAAGTAATCAAATAGTTGATGTAAACCCACATACACCATTAAATTCAGAGAGGAAAATATTTTCTTGATTTCAAAAGTGTTATAGATAAAAAGCATCTGTTATGCGAAAAAAACCTTTTTTTTCTGAATGAAACCAATTTATTAAAATTTGATCAGAGAAGCTGTAAATTGTTTGCATTTTATCCTTTTTTTAAATTATATATAACATACGAGTTTTATTTTTATCGCTGCATGACATTGTGTTCAAATAAAGGTAACTTTAAAAAAGTAAATGTTAACTCAAAACATGGGCCGTTTTCATCTGAATGGCGTCGCGTCCAGGGAAAATGCAACCTACCTCGCCGGGCAAGATTTAATAATCGAAGGGCTTTTATGACACTGAAAAATATGAGATTTTATGCCCTATTTGTTTCCCGGAACCTAAATCTCACGCAAAACGGAAATTCAAGATGCATGGCTATATGCCAAGAATAATTCTATGATTCAAAACAGATTTTTCATAATATATAGTTTTCTGTTTACACTGTTCTTAACATGTCTAAAAAAATTTTCTTTTTGTGAAAAATTGTTAAATATTTACTTCAAAAATTGCCATCATATATATATAATATATATATATATATATATATATATATATATATATATATGTATATATAAATATGGTGCTGCACGTCTCGGCGAATATTAAGATTTACGTCATTTATTACATCGAATGACCACAATTTAGCCTCCTGCATACAAGAACGACCTGCACGCATACTGGCCCCAGTCACTACATTGAATTCTCAAAATCGTTGATATCATAACTAGAGGATTTGGAGTTCGATTCTAGAGCAGGCCAAAGATCCGAAGTATTCATTAATAGCGAGAAGGGCACAAAAAATAGGATCGTGATCTCAATGTCCTGTCAGTTTACAAGTTTACCTCCAACAAGACCTCAGGAGGTGACTGCCAGACCAAGCCTTGGGGGCCTTCTGATTGGTCACTGTTATAAACACGAGGACCCAGTGGAGTCAGTTTTACTCGCATCCGTAACATTCATCAAACTGCATGTGCTCTTTAGGTGGTGTTAAGAAAGTAGTAACTTCACAACTATGTTTGTCGTAAAGATATCTGTCTGTGTTGTCATCTGATTTGGTTTGTTTGGTTTAGAACGCTTCAGTCTAATGTTTCGCTACATCAGGGCTAACAAAACTGAGATCTACTGTCCAAAGCCGATTCCGAATGCCTACGAACATCCATGCCAGCAGTGAGATTCAGTTCTACGATCACCGTTCAGTTACCAAGGTGCAGTACCCTACCATTCCGGAATCGTTCGGCTAGCTGCATTGGAAAAAATTCTGTCGAATAAATCAATTAAAAACTTTAGGCCGTTTGTAGATTAACTCCATTTTTATGTCTAGAAACTACTCATGTCAATGATAGCTACCCCCTCATTCTATAACTAAGGCAGATAAGGAAATATTATGCATTGAATCTATAATATTTACTCTCAGATATTAATCAGCAAATAATCAAATGTCATTTTTTGTGTTTATGAATCTAATGATTAAGTGGTTATCTTGCGAAAACCGTATCCTTTTTTACACCTCCCTCGATCCTACATATCTATTTGGTAGAGAATAATTGGCAATGATTTACTTCAAAGTGCATTGAGTTTTTCTTCCTCACAGAAATCTAACTCCATTCTTCTCATTTCATTCAATATCTAATGTAGATAATTAAGGAATTATGTATTAAACTAAATAACAATTATTCTTGGATATTAATCAGCAAATAATCAAGTGTCATTTTTTTTGTGTATATAAATTTTCCACGAAAAATCTAATGATAATGTGGTTATCTTGCGAAAACCGTTTCCTTGTTTACACTTCGATCCTAAAAATCTATTTGGTAGAGAATAATTGGCAATGCTTTGCTTCAAAGCACATTTAGTTGTTCTTCCTCACAGAAATCTAGCTCTATTCTTCTCATTTCATTCTATATCTAATGTAGATAATTAAGGAATTATTATGTATTAAACTAATAACAGTTACTCTTGGATATTAATCAGCAAATAATCAAGTGTCATTTTATTCTCTGTGTGTTTATAAATTTGCCAAGGGAAATGTAATGATAATAGCCATTCTGTTTTGAAAACCGTATCCTTATTTACACCTCGATCATCTTACGAATCTATCCGGTATAGAATAATTGACAATGATTTGCCTGAAAGTACCTTCAGTTGTACTTCCTCACAGAAATCTAACTCTTTCGCAGCGGAGGCAATCATTTGAAAGAATAGCATCCGCTGCACTTTCCTCTCAGCATGTTCCTAAGAATAGGCAAACACAACCTTCACCAGATTCATTCCCTGATGTCGGCCCCTGATGCAGTCCCAGTTGACCGTTTCCTGGGAATTAGAGCACGGCTTTCAATTCGATGATGGAGGGGGAAGGATCGCAGATACGAAAGGACGGGAAACACCTGAGACCGATATTGAATCCCTGGGAAGAAGACTTTTTGGATTTATTGTTTTCGATCACACTAACGCTTTTTAAGCCTCATTCGGAAAATTTCTTTTTGTGTTGGGGAAAAAATTCTGTTGGACCAGTGATAAAATTTCAGAAAGGATTCCTCTAAAAAATATATATTTGTGCGAGGATAATACTGTAGATTCAAAGACCTTAGGGATATATACGGTGAGTGAAATCCTTTTTTTTTAAATTTTTTATGAGTCTTTAAATAGGAAATTCTTATAAGTTATACTGGGAAAAAATATGTGGATATAAGAAAAATATATTGGAACCTGCGTATCTTTCTATCGTTTTAATTTTGTTTTACCTTATTAACGAATATTCTTTATAAGAATATATACATACATGTGTGTGTAAGTGTGCATATATTCTGAAAAATATAGTATTAATATATGTATATATATATATATATATATATATGTGTGTGTGTGTGTGTGTATGTATGTATGTATGTATGTATGTGTGTATGTATGTATGTATGTATGTATATGTATGTATATGTATGTATGTATATATGTATATGTATGTATGTATATATGTATATATGTATGTATGTATATATGTATATATATATATATATATATGTATGTATATATATATATATATATATATATATATATATATACATATATATGTATATATAACATAATTATGTATGATTTGATCCTAAATTTTCATTTCGGTAGAATATTAAAATTAGCATTATAATAATACGGAAAATGTTTGCACGTTGTTACTTAATAATACTTACTCTAAAGAATTTGTATAAAGTCTATAAATTTTATGAAATTAAAAGTTTCATCAAGATTTAATAAATTAGAGATGTTTTGTGAGAAATTTGTCATTCTTTTGTCTAAGTTGTATCATTTTGGTAAATTAAATTTAATTAATATACCTTTTGCGACAAAGTTTTCAATGACAATAATAAAACACTGAATGTGAAAATTTTAATAGATAAATACAATTACAAACAATCATGTAGAATTAAAAAAAATAAACTTAAATAAAGCTTTAAAATATAACATTTTAGCTATTTAAAACAATTTAATAAATGTTTAAATGTTTAAATATATAATTATTTTTGCTAATATACGAAATGCGACTACATAAAATAAATTTATCTTCAGTTTAGTTTACTACAAAAACAAAATATTTTGCGTTTACGTCTGTCTAACAAGTCTATATTTTAGACTTGTATAAAATTATTCAGATATTTAATAAAATATCTGGAGCTCTCAAATTGACATTGTTAAGATACATTCTCCTAAAACTATTTAAACGTAATAAACCTCAACCGTTAACTATTTTTAACGTAATATTACGGAATACGATATTTTCTGATCCTTGTATTTGATGTAATAATGCGTACATCACTTTTCCTGAAATTTTACTTTCAGTCATTTATTAAATACCATCATTAAAACATTGAGAAATAGAAAACCAAACAGCATTAAAACATTAAGGGGTTAAAAGAAATTTCCCCCCACTTTCAAAGCAAAATACTACATATCTTAACCTAAGTGACCTTCCATCAATACACCCTTTTACCTATGTAGATTCATTGACGTTTTTGAATGAAGTGTATTGGATTTGTATGTAGGATGAGAGCTTTATGTGAAATGTTCTACTTGATTAAATTTCCTTTTAAAAATATTTGTTTATACAGATCCTCTTAATCGTTCAATAAAAGTGTCGTTTCAGGAAACTAGATAGAGATGTCTGTGATGAGACATTATTTAAGTCAAAGATAAACACGATTTTGTTAATGGACTGTTTCGGATAACATTTATTATATCGATGTTCTAAGTTAGCACACACAATATAAGCTTTCAACGAGTAAAAGGAAAGCTAAATTTCCTAATCGGGAAATCAATATAAATCAACGCATCAAATGCAATGTCTTTTTAGCTTAAGGCGATGGTTGACTTTCAAATTGGCTAAAATCGACCGAAAATTCGAATTTTCGAATTTAGTGAATAGTGAAAGATTATATCATTAGGAATACTGAGCAAAAAGAATTTGTTCATTCCCATCATTTTATCATTACTCATGGGTATTGCAATAATAACTTCAAATGCTGTTTACTCAGAAGTAAAATTTTCATGTATTACAAATGTTTAAAGTACTCCAGGCACATTGAAAACAAATCATTGTTTCTGAAATTCCGGTATTGTTTAAGTTAGAGTTCATAAAACAAAGTCTAGTTAAAACGGATATGTTTTGAAGCATATATTATGTTAGTTATGCATTTTAATTAACCGCTATAGCTGTTTATTCTGAAAATATGGATATCATCATCATAATTATTTTTTTTCTCTTTATATTTTCTATGAATGTTTATAGAAAATACATTTTTTTGTAAAGTCTATAAGATATACTTAAAATTTTTTATAACATTTTATGCAAAATGGATGCGCCTGGAGCATTTTCAATTAAACTAATTATGAAACAATTAATAATTAATAACTTCGAAACTAATCAATATTTTGACTTCACATTAAAATATTTATATATCAATAGTACTAATAATATAGTCAATCTTCAAGGAAATTCATTTAAAAGAAAAAAGTTTGCTCTAAAGGTCCACTGTTGCCTTAATTCTTCTCTTCATTTCTGTTTTTAGTTGGTTCTGTTTTTAGTAAGTTCATTTAGTTGGAGGTGAAATTTTAAGAAAATTAAAATTAAAATAATAATTATTCCTTAAAATTAAATCCCTAAAGGAGATATGGCCTTTTACTACTTTAAATAGAGCCTTATTTATTTTGAATATTTAGATCGAAGTAGCCAAATAGGAGATGATCGGACCTCATGCGGCCCGTGGCTTAATTCACGAAATTCCTAAAGTAAACAATGATAACATTTATCGTAGTGACTATAATGTTATTTCACTGATTTGCTAATTATCATTATCATAAATATTTACACATATTTATAAATTTTTAAAATGTTATATTGTTAATTTATAAATAATAATAATTTAACAAATTATTAAAATATATTGTTTTCAATTTTCACCTCTAACATAGGCTTTAACATTAGAATGGCCACTGGAGTCATCCATAATATGTATACTTATTTATGCAAGTCTCTCTCACACTTTCAAAAAGTATATATACATATATAGGCAGAGATACTTATTTGTATTTGTAGTACATATACATACATACTATAAAGGCAAATATATAGTGAATATACATTTTAATAAATTATATATTAATATTTTATTAATTTCTTACAATCTGGATATAACACTAGAATATAAAAATAGAATGCATATCTATCTATCTATCTATCTATCTATATCTCTATCTCTATCTCTATCTCTATCTCTGTCTATATCTATCTATCTATCTATCTATCTATCTATCTATCTATCTATCTATCTATCTATCTATCTATCTATCTATCTATATATATATATATATATATATATATATATATATATATATATATATATATATATATATATATATATATATATATGTGTGTGTGTGTATATATGTACATACATACATAGATATATAAATATACATTATTTTTATATTATATATATGTATACATATACACACATGATATATATGCATATATATACATATGATCTATATATATAAATTTGAATGGCGAGACTCACTGTATGTTATTAAACATATACGTAAAAGTGTGGCCCGTGGAGCCTTTTGATCTGGCCATGCCTATTATAAGTTATATCGTAAAAGTTTTAGTAGATGCCCTCTGTATACTCTAATTTAATCATAGATACAAGAATTAATATATGTATTAATTTCTTAGCTTTCCAAATTTTTTCTTTGTTTTTTAATAGCTAAAGATCCTAAAAATTTTCCTTAATATAAAACAAAATTTTTACGAATAGATTAACATGTTTTAAATTAGTACTAAAAGACATTTCATCTTTTTCAACACAGCAAACATAATATGATTACATACTTTATATGCCTGCAGCATCTCAATTCTTTTTCCTACAGTAAATAATTACGAAATAACTACATAAGGATTCAATGGCTGTAAAAGCTGGAAAGTACAAGGTGCTCCAGAAAATTGGTGAAAAGATAATTTGACATCTCTTATGTTTATCCGTTATGTTCTTTTGTTTGTTTTTTCGTCTCATTGTTTCGGAATCTAGGGTATTACAGCATATTGAAGTACCAAGTGAAATGACAATATCAGTTCTCATAATTCATCTCCTACTGACAACATGATTTTAAATATCTTTGACAAGGCTAACTTTTTTTTCTTTTCACAGAACTTAGTCTATGTTTCAGGTCATATAAATTTTCTTAGCCTTGCGATGCGTTTGTTTTGACGACAATAAAAATTTTATCTCTAACATGGATGTGATCCACTTACGTGTACAATGTTCCTTTCCCCCGTGTTGTCCCAGTAAACGGAACAATAACTAGAACATTTTGTATACGATATATCCCTTTATCATTATTAAAGAACATTTACGTAATATACGGAAACATAAATGCAGGAAATTTTTTTGTTTTACAATTTAATATATACTGTATGATTATTTAACAAAAAAAAGCAATATTTTTACGGAATCACAAAAATAAACGATTTTTAAAATCAAAGTCCGATAATCTGTCAGTGACTATTTCTTCATCACTATCTTTGTCACAGTGGCTCATTTTATCAATTTTGTATTCAACAACAAAAAACCAAGTTTCAAATTGACAAAACACGACTTGTACGTTCTGGAGCTAGGAATTCGATTGAAGACGAAATAACGCAACAAAAGACCGAGTAACTCGACAATCATAACTTGTGGAAAGGAAAAATGCAAACCACGCATATAATGTCACACATACATATAATTATACGCGTTTAGTAGATTTGTGGTGGTTAGCGGGTATCCACCACAACTCTACTAAATACGTATTTTTACGTGACCCGCGCTCCAGTGACAGACTGCAAAAATCGTAAAAATACGTTGCCCGCACGTAAAGTTTTAATCAACAATTCTTTTCTAATGGGTTTTATTTCATATGTTTCATGTAACGATATTATTCGTTATTATCATAAAAAATTTGTTAAAAATTGAAAATTTTAAAAGTTGAAATTCAGCGTTCTTTGTCTCTTTACCATCGCTTTGTGGCAACATAAAATTTTTTTATCGTAGTTCTGACATCGTGGTCACTTGATATTTGCCTTCTTTTGTCTGCTGCATGTCGCCTTTAAATAGCGTATGCAAAACGCTCTCGAGTTCATGTCAGTAACCTCTGTTATTCAGAAAAATAAATAATACAACAATGGATAAAAAACAATATATTTTCCATTTCAAAGACTTCTATCTATAGAGGCTATAATACCTGTCAGCAGAATCTTCTATGATCATTCGCTTGGAGTTTAAAAAATAAAAACAGTATTTTCAGTATAAATTTGAGACGTGAAAGAAATATTTATTTTTTTTTAGATGGATCATAAATCATGCAAAAAATACGGTAGCTCAGGAAATTCCAAATTTTACTTTTTCCTGAAAATCTATTTTTTTCTTTTTCTTGCAAAACACATTTTTTGAATCTCTCAGCTTAAACGCTTTTCAAATTTTATGCTTAGAACTTTCTATTGATCGCATATACCGATATCAAAACCATGAAACAAAATGTAATTTTTGTGAAGTTGAAATGGTCGTTTCGAATTTCTTTGCATTAGTCTTTAAATAAGAAATATGTTTTTCTCTCGGTATATATATTTTATTTTTACATTTTTATATACGCATTGAATATGTTTGCTAAGTACACTGTTTGTGTATTATTTGAAGCAATAGGCTTAATTGTAGTGTTATAACCATTAATAACCAATTCCGTTGTGAGGATTTTAACATTATAATAAGTAAAAAAATTAAGATTTTTGAGTATTTCCCACTAATAATAGATTAATAATATCAAAACCATGAAACAAAATGTAATTTTTGTAAAGTTGAAGTGGTCGTTTCGAATTTCGTTGCATTAGTCTTTAAATAAGAAATATGCTTTTCTCTCGGTATATGTATTTTATTTTTACATTTTTATATAAGCATTGAATATATTTGCTAAGTACACTGTTTGTGTATTATTTGAGGCATTAGGTTTAATTGTAATGTTGTAGCCATTCGTTGTGAGGATTGTAACAGTATAATAAGTAAAAAAAATTAAGATTTTTGAGGTTTTCACATCAATACTAGATTAATATACATAGAAAATAATGATATTTCTTCAAGCATTAGACTTTGTTATATTGTTATAGCTATCAAAACTAATTATGTTGTGAGGTTTATAATAGTATAACAAAGTCAAGTAAATTATTTTATGAGGATTTCAGACTAATTGTTTGTTGGTGTCATGGCCATTTAGAAGTTTGTTGCCCTTAACTCCAGAGATTCGATTCCTAAGTGTGGGTCCTTGTAATTTAGTAGACTTCTAGGCTTATCCTGCCGCCTCCTGAGGCCATTGTAACCATAAATGGGTTTTACTAGCCGCCATCAATGGAACACGGTGGAACTTCGGCAGGCTCGATCTCCGAACCCGTAACCATCCAGTTACGAGATCGCTGCTTTTAAAGACAAAACTAATACTTCTCTTCATATTATTACTGAATCAATATACAAAGAAAACTTGAAAACAATGATATTTTAATGGGCACTGTTAATATTGAAATAAATAGGTTTTAAAAAGAACTACACTTTGAAAAACACTAAACTCTTTGCATTTCTACTTTGATTTATTTTTAAAAGTGAGTTTTTTAACGGGATAATATCTTCTACATCTGCGATTACAATTCTTCTTTTAACCCTATCATCTAATCATTTCTTATTTTAAATTATTTAAATATCGTCTGCATTATTTTCATGCGTTTTATCACTGAACTTAGACATTACGTAAATAATTTTCTTTTATATTTGACTTAAATAATAGATTAGGTACATGTGTGATAATTTTAAATTTAATCATCGATTATTTTTCGTGCAATGAAAATTTTATCACAGGTATTAACAATAAATTCTGTCTAACTCTAGGGTGTAGTGGAAATGATAGTTTCATACCTTTACTTCTATTAGTTACCGTGTCAAAAAAATTGGGAAGAATTTAACAATAATTCCGATGTAGCTAAGAAAACTTTCTAAATTAATTCAACGTGATTCTGAACTGCATTCGCAGTATCGGGAGACTTTAGAGGAGTATGAAGATAAACAAATTATTGAGCGTGTACCAGATAATTCTCGGTTAAAAAAAATTAACCATTTTTATCTGCTTCTATTTTACTATTTTGAAAAATTAAAAAATTTACTGATCCCGTCATATGACAACTATATAAACGGAAAATATTAAAAGAAAATTCGATAATAAATGTAGATTTATGATTTCTATTAGTTTCATTTTCAATTATAAATATATAACGAGCTAAAGAGGTTTTTGATAAAACTTGTTTAATTAGATTTTTTTACTACGGAAGTGATTCAACTCAAGTTAATATGCTCCTTTAAAACTTTTAATGAGTGCTACATCACTCCTATCCCTGATTCCAGTCACGTGCTCTCAGCTTCAAACAGTTGTTTTCATTAATCATAGCAAATCTCTGTGCAGAAAAGCTCTATCCAGAATAAAAGAAATAAAATGAGAGGGTACTCCGTACTCATATCAAACAGAACTGAGCTCCGATTTTTCACTCCTCTCGCTGTTAAAACAAATAAAATGTTTCTGAAGGGAAAGATATGAAAGCGAAAGCTCTCGGTAAAGACAAATACTGATCGATTGATCAATAAGTCATTTAAACGAGGGGTAAAGACGAAGAAAGAAAAATTTGAGACGAAAATGGAAAAGGAAAGAAATGCATCTTTGTATTATAATGCATTGTTTTGGGACCTGGAATCGAAAAGAGAAGGCAGAATGTTATCGCTTTCTTTTTTAAAAAACAGGTTATGATCATATATATTTACTCTCATAAGGATGATTTAAAGGATCGTAATCATTCATATATGCATGAGATAGGAATAAAAATGAATAATGTATAATTTAAAAATTTCCTTATAGAGTTACTTAATTGACTGAATTAAGAGAGCATCTGTGTCAATAAAAATCAGTATTGCATTTTTAAGAACTTAAAGCTACAAAGGACGTTGTATCTCAGTTTTAAAATTTTTAACGATATTCTTATAGTGAGAATATGTAATTTTGTTACATGAAAAATATAAGAGATTAAAATCTATTAGAAAATAACTTTTGATTAAAATACAAGATTATTAGGCAAATACGGAATTTTACTGGAAAAATGGAGGATTGAAACTGAATAATATTTTTTAATCCCCAATTAGGCTACTTAATTGTACGTATTTATTTAAATGACTGTATTAAAACAGCATTTGGTGTAAATAAAAATTGGTATTGCATTTTTGCTTTATTAATAACTTAAGGGTTCAAAATACGTTGAATCTCAGTTTCAAAGTTTTTAACGATATTCTTATAGGAAGAATATATAATTTTGTTACATGAAACGTGTAGGACATTAAAATCTATTAGATAAAATACGAGATTATTAGACAAATACGCAGTTTTACTGTAAAATTAAAGAATAAAACCGAGTAATGTATTTTTTAAAAAAAACCTCCCAATTAGGTTACTTAATTGACTGTATCAAACGAGCATCTGGTGTAAATAAAAATCAGTATTGCATTTTTGCATTATTAATAACTTAAGATTCCAAAATACGTTGAATCTCTGTTTTAAATTTTTTAACGATATTCTTATAGTGAAAATATATAGTTTTGTTACATGAAAAATATAGGAGATTAAAATCTATTAGAAAGTAACTTTTGATTAAAATACGAAATTATTAGTCAAATACGGAGTTTTACTTGAAAATAGAGGAATAAAACTGAATAATTTATTTTCTTAATTCCCAATTAGGTTACTTAATTGACTGCATTAAAGAGCATCTGGTGTAAATAAAAATCGGTATTGCATTTTTGCATTATTAATAACATAAGGGTACAAAATACATTGAATCTCAGTTTTAAAATTTTAACAATATTCTTATAGGTAGAATATATAATTTTGTTACATGAAAAATATAAGAGATTAAAATTTATTTGAAAATAACTATTGATTAAAATACGAGATTATTAGGCAAAAGAGTTTTACTGGAAAATGGAGGAATAAAACTGAATAATTTTTTTTAAATTCCCAATTAGGTTATTTAATTGACTGTATTAAAAATTATCTGGTGTAAATAAAAATCGGTATTGCAATTTTAATAACATAAGGGTACAAAATACATTGAATCTCACTTTTCAAATTTTAACGATATTCTTATAGGAAGAATAAACAATTTTGTTACATGAAACATGTAGGACATTAAACCGTATTAGAAATTAACTTTTGATTAAACCACGAGATTATTAGGCAAGTATTAAGTATGACTGGAAGAGGGAGGAATAAAACTGAATAATGTATTTTTTAAAAAAATCCCCAATTAGATTATTTAATTCACTGTATTAAAAGAACATCTGGAGTAAATAAAAATCAGTATTACATATTTGCATTATTAATAACTTAAGGGTACAAAATACTTTGAATTTCAGTTTTCAAATTTTAACGATATTATTATAGGAAGAATATATAATTTTGTTACATGAAACATGTAGGCCATCAAAATCTATTAGAAAATAACTTTCGTTTAAAACACGAGATTATTAAGCAAAAAAGGAACTTTACTGAAGAATAAAACTAAATAATGCATTTTTAATAAATTTCCTTATAGGTTTACGTAATTGTATAAAAAAGGTATCTAATGTTGTAAATAAAGGTCAGTAATATATTTCTGAATTATTAACTTAAGAGTACGAAGTACGTTGAATCTCAAATTTAAAGTTTTTAACAATATTCGTATAGTAAGAATATATAATTTTGTTACATGAAATACATAAGACATTAAAATCTATTAGAAAAAACTTTAATTAAAATACGAGACTATTTGACAAAAATGGAGTTGTCCCGCAATATTTATAAAACTTTAAACAAAATTTTGATATTTTTAAACAAAATTTGAGGCTATTTAAAAAAAATGAATCATCCTACAATATTTCTCAAAAATGCTTCTCGTGTCAGCATGCAAACAAATTTTATTTTTTCATTTTATCTTTAGAAGTTGTATAGAAACTAAACTGGGTATAATTTTCTCTTACATTAAATATTATTTATATAAAACAATTATTTTCAGTTTTAAAATTGTTTAGGAATAATATCTTGTTAAACTTTTCACGGTATTAAAATACACGGTATTATATTTAGTGTTTAAGCACACATAGCACGTTTGATTTATTTGATGTTAAATCTGTAATTGTTTATTAGAACCATTCGTAGTAATAAGTATCTAACAGATGAAATAAATCATTTACCATTGTTAGATGAAAAGTTAAAAAGGATCCGTTTTACATGATCTTTATGATTATCAGCTTTTTTTTAGTATGTATGTGATCCACATCTATTCATCATCATTAAGATTCGTTAATTTCCGCATTGTTAAACTACATCGAAACATACAGTAATTACATATCATCTAACACAGCTAAGGGCCTAACATAAATGAAAACAACTTTCCGGAAACAAACAAGAAACAACGGATCTCATTATAGAGGTTTCCGAGCTGTGTAACATACCTTTTCTTGCTTGACCGCGCTCAGAATATTTTTAACATACTTCTTCCACAGTAAAATTCTGGTCATCAGGCCATGGAAATTACTATTGTAAACTCATTACTTATTAATTTACTTTAAACAGTTTGTATGCGCAGGTATATTTATCATAGCCGAGATTACTAAAATATTATTCTTTATATTTTTTTTGTTTCTAAATTTAAAAAGCTTTATAGAGTTTAACTTATGCAAGTGTGTTTTGAGGTTATTTCTAATTTGGCAAAACGGCTTTTGAATATTTTTTTCTCTTCTACTGGGGAAAAAACTGACTTTTCAGTAAATTAAAAACTATTCTTATATTGTTCACTATACTTCAATGTATTAATAATGATATTACTTTAATAAGATACAATTATTTATAACAATATACTTTTATCTACTCCTTTAACATTACTTTTTAGGTAGTTCTTTTGCTAATATAAATTAAACTTTTCTTGGAGTTCCTACTTCATCAGTCTGTAGTTGTTTCTTATTTCATCTAACAGTCTCCAATTTAAAGTTTTAAATTCCTCTAAGAGTTTCTTCTTTGTAAGTATATACTTTTTGTTAATTACTTACCATAATGCTTTTTAATTTTTTAATTTTAAACATTTCTTTTGGAGTTCTTTCTGCACGAGTTTATAGTTGTAATTTACCTCTTATAATAAACTTCAATTTCAAAATTTGAAAATCTCTTGAAGAAAAAAAAACTATATCTCTTGGAATCTTATTTCTTTCCTGTAATTTAAATAAAATTTGTCCTTTTCAAAATGTCCCAAGATAATAAACAAGATTACAGAATAAGATTTTAATTCAAACTTAATGATTCATAGTTTTAAAATACTTTAATTTTATGACGTAAATAATTATTTTTATGGTTTTTTTAATCTATGATTACAGTTATATGTATTACGCAATCGAAAATTTAATATATATATATATATATATATATATATATATATATATATATATATATATATATATATATATATATATATATATATATATATATATATATATATATATATAGGTGAGATTCATGAAAAAGCACAACACAATTTATTTCTGGTAATGATACATCAAATCAATACAACAGACAGAAACTTTTTGAACATCGTGCACACACTCATTTAAAGTAAGGATTTCTCAGGTAAAAAGACTACGAATAATCCCTAAGCACATTTGATCACGTGATAAAAAATACCACTGTTTCACGAGAAAGCTTTCACTATTGGGAAAAGAAGTATAGACAGAAGCTGAATTAAGTCTATAGCGTATCTGGAAGGAAAAATCAGAATTACCCCGCAAACCCCAACGTACTTTATGAACAAATGTTATTAAATTAATATTAAAATACATAAATAAGGGATTTTAATATATATATATATATATATATATATATATATATATAATATATATGACATTGAAACTAGTGATCAAGGCATGAAAGACACATATTAGTTCATGTAGTCCCATTTTTAAACCTGACGTATATATATAATCAATTTCTGAAAACAGAAAATTACAATATGTCTGTTTTCTTCAGTTAAAAATAAGAGTTTGGAGTTTCGAGTTCTACTATTGGCATGGATTTTATTGAGTCTTGGTACAGTTAGCCACTATACAAAAATATAGTCAGCATTTCCTATGGATGTGTGTGTAAGGTCTTCAAATTATAAAAACTGTAGCACAATATAATAAAAAGCTGATTTCTTAAAATTGAGTTAACAAATTATAAACATTAGAATAATTAAATCTATTTATTTATGTTACTTTTGTTAACATAAATCAATTTAACGGCATGAACAAATATGTATATGTATATATCTGTGGCTATATCTTAGATATTATAAATTTTTAAAAATCTTCCTCTTGGCGGTATACAGAAAAATTTTATAATTTATTTAAAAATTCAAAATGACCAAAATTTTTTCATGAAAGAAAAAAATTATGCTTGACACTTTTGATATACAGTGTAAGTATAAATTGTGTGCTCCCAAATTTAACAAAGTCTTTCTTTTTTACATTTACAGTTTCGAGGGTTATCTACTCAAATTATTGTTATACACATTAAATTAATGCTTCAAAACACGTTATTTTTAGCACCATATTATTCAATATTATTCCTATCGTGGTTCGTCCAACACAACCCCGAGCCATACTCTTATCTCGTTTCAAGGAATAAGTTATTTTTGTCGGCATAAATCGATGTAACTGTGTGAACAAGCTGTCCGGGACGCGATTATCTCGAAGGAAAGAGTGGAAAAATCACTGAAGTGCGAAAAAAAAATCCAGAAATATGGCCTCTGGGTTACTCGGGCATTGTGTCCATCAAGCTCCCACACATGAATAATCGATTAAACTGCACAACAAAAAGATATGTAACGCATATGCACAAATTTGCTGTAGATGGCGGAAACATTGCTCGCATAAGACGAATCGATTATTTTCGCAAATATACCTCAAATGTTTACTGTATTTAATATTAATATAAGTTATATAATTTTATGTTTCTGACATAATATGGTAATTTACCAAAGTAACAGGTTACAGATTACACTGATTACTGATAACCTTTCTTGTTCAGCAAGTATAACGTCGAAAACGCTTTGACGCGGTTGTTAATTGTTGGTTGGTTTGGGTTTATTGGCGCAAGGTCCAAGTTAGGATGTACTGCTCCAAACAAAAGAAAACATTAAAACAAAATTAAATATATTAAATGTAGAAGAAAATACTAAAATTTCATAAAAAAAATACAGCAAAAGCGTGTTAGAGACTCGCATTAAAACATTAAAAAATTTAAATGAGGTTTAAAACATTAGTGCGAAAGAGAAATTCAAATAATTTGGGATGAGGAGTTTCGCCCAAAAGTTCATTCAAATTAGGATGAAATTTTTAAAATATATATAATAAAAACATTTTAAAGCAGTACATGAAATTAAAATATGATGAACAGTGAAATGAGAATGACAGACGCGGTTGTTAAATTTAAGAATTAAAGTTCACACTTGTTTAACTTAATTAAAACTTATAAGTCAGCAATAAATTGATATAACTAGATATTAATTTGGATCCTAAAACTGGGAATAAGGAAAATTAATTTGGATCGTAAAGAGTTAAAAATTTAAAGACCATTGTGCTATGAAATTAGAACCTTTTGATAAGCTTAAATTATTTCCTTTTATCATCTAGATAAAAGATCTTAAAATCATACCTTAAGAAATGAATTAAGTGAATTACCTTTAAATTACACCAAGTAATAATCTGGTTATTTTTTATAATTTTTATCTTACCATCTCGCAGATCTTTACCATAAAAGAAAATTCACGAAAACATCTGATAATAAATAACTTGTATCCAATCACATGTATAAACATTTATTAGTTTGGTATTTTTACACGTTTTTCCTTCTGCATAACTTTGGGTGAACACTGAATCACCTCCTTATAATCTTGAGTTCTATGTGTACATAAAAATATTCATCAGTCCATAACATTAGATTACATTTATGAGTTTCTAGTCTAGCATTAGAGAGCGGCACCACTGTGTCATATAAGAACTCATGCAGTTTTATGAATGTTTACTACTAAGTCACCTGCTGACTGGTACAAATTCAAGGGCTCCTTGAATTACAGAGTTGTTGACCTCTTTAATTACATTTTAATAAGGGAAGCACCATCCAAAAGAAATACACAGCTTCTCGTAGGTATAAAAAGATCTTTTAATCCTGATTTTCAGAACGAACTGATCGCAGCATACATTATGAAATGGATGTAGTAAGAGCACTAAGAAAATATGGGTAGGGGAACAACAGTTTTTCGTTAAGTTATAGCTCTATTAATCCTCTTTAAATTTCTCTCATGATATAGAAATTTCACATTAATTGAAATTTTGTTTGTTGTTACCTCTGTGAATGCTTTTAAAGGTTTATCACTTAAAATAAAAATTTCGCATTAATTCAAATTTTGCTTTTTGCTTGCAATTTCTCGTTTAACTATAGACAGTACTCTATTAACCCTTTTAGAAATTTCGCAATAATTGAAACTTTGTTACCAATTTATTGTTAAGCTATATATATATTTCTCATTTAAACCCTTTTACTGGAATAAAAACTGCGTATTAACACATTGTATGCGGGACGCGTACTAGTACGTTTTGTGACGATTGATACTTGAGCACGGGTCAAGTACTAGTGCGGGTTAGTGTAACAACATGGTTTGTTTGTGGGTAAAAAAATAACGGTATATAACAGGAAAACGAAGCCGAATGTTCTTGTCTACTATATAGGTTCTGGAAAAATTTAAACAAATAAAAACTAATTTTTATATTATTAGTTTTATAACTGCTCTTTTCATTTTTTTATAATTTAAAAGTGTTTATATATAACATAATTCGAAAAAATTAAAACTATATACTATTATTTCTATTTGATCTTTCATATGTATGATACTATTATAAATTTATCCACTAAAAAATATATTTTTTGTTTACAAAAATCTTATAGTTGTTATTTATATATTTGTTTATATATTTTAATATAAAATACAAAAAGTAGGTTAAAAAGTTAAATAATTTTCGATCTATTGAGATTTAACTGAATAACTAAATTTACTCTCAATACGCCAGCTCGCGGTACAATTCCGCCACGAAATGTAGGGGGGGGGGGCCGGGGGGGAGGGGGGGGGGGGGGGGGGGGGGGGTGGGGGGGGGGGGGGTGGGGGGGGGGGGTGGTGGGGGGGGGGGGGGGGGGGGGGGGGGGGGGCCCAGTGTGGTGAGGGGGGGGGGGGGGGGGGTGTTGTGTGTGTGACACCACAGGGCCCAGCACACAATGTGTTAAATGAAATTTAGTATTCCTTTTCCTTATTATAAAGTATTAGTTTCTAATTTTCAAGTCTCTAAAGTTATTTTGAAGGGAAGTGAATATTATATATATATATATATATATATATATATATATTATTTAGGGCTTATATTGTGTTTTTTAAAAGAAGTATTGCAACAATAACTTTTAAACCTTGCTTTGTTGTAAATGCAGAAAAATTCTATTCTAAACAAAGAAAAATATTTTATATTAAGTAAAAACTAGGCTGTTATAATGATAACTTCTCAGATGAGAAAGTACTATGCCCCTTAAACCACCAAAGGCAAATGAGATTATTTCAAAGTGACAAAATCAAATTTAACAAAAATGGTTTATTAAGTGCCTGTATTTTATTATTTCATTAGTTATGTTATTTATTTTTATTGATTCGAATTCGAGGGTACCATATTTGACTCACGATCTGTGCAACTGCATTTCCTGATTCAGACTACGGCATTTGAAAAGGTATATTAAACACTAACGACTATGAACATATGTGCTATCCACTATAAAATCTTAAAAAAAGGCATATTTTTGAGTAAAATAACTAGATTCTGATGTTAAAAGGAGCACAAATATAGTATTGATGAAGATTTCATTACATTTCTTAGTGTGAATTACTCTCGTATTAAAGCATTAATTTCAGTCCCCATGTAATCCACAAATTTCTATCGAATTCGTTTAAAACATTTCAATAAAGTTCATGGTATGCAAGAGGAGAACAAAAACAGTATTGCGATTTAATAAAAAAGAGAATAAAGATAAGAATTTTTAGTCCTCTGTTCGTTTTTCATTTATTCAAACGGAGAGAAATTCTCCTGCAAAACATTTTATTGAAAATTCCTCGATCTTTTCATTGTACATTTTTTTTGTGTCTTCTTTGCTTTCCTTGATATTTTGTGAAATTTTTTTACCCTCATCTTTCTTCTTCTGTTTTTTGAACTAAGAGTGTGAAAAGCTTTCATTTATGCAGAGAAAGTATCTTTATTCTTCTTTTCTTTTCGTCATAAAAGAAGCTATTTGCACGAAACAAAGATTATTCATATTAAAGATTAATTAAAACATATTAAATATTGATATTTTAGAATTTAATTTTTTTGAAAAATTACTAACCCGTTGAATCATTGGGAACTGGCACTGAATTTATTCGTTGCGGCACTGGTGTGACCAGTGACTGGCACTGAGTTCCTTGATAACAGACTGCGATCAACGGTGACCTCAGAAAAATAAATGCATTCGACTGATTATACAAACTATCTTTACTGCTATAGTTATTATTTCACCAAAATATTCAACGCATAATGAGAAATTCATATTCACCAGACGGGCAAGCCACATTAATATAGAGTGTCATTCAACGTGCTAAAGAGAATTTTAAATGACGTAGAACTTAAATTATGGCTTTAAATTTTTGGTTTGAACCCAGAGTTTCTGGTGGTTATTACATGGGTTAGAATCCCGAAACATAGAGTTCAAAGCTCATAGTCACACGAAAACATCACCATGCAGATACTGAAAATGCACAGAATAAATCCGTGGTTCTGAAATTCATCTCTATTCTACATCAGTGTAGAAGGGTCCGAATTCAGGAGAATATCTATCAATCTTGAGAGTCATCGAAATTCAGGAAATGTTCCGTTTGGCAGCCCTCTAATTGTGTAATGTTGACTGCCTGTATTGCAGTCTCATAGAATTCTAATAGAGTCGAATCATTTAAACTAGATTGGTATAGGTCAAGTATCGGCAAACCGAGGCTCGCAAATCGTATGCATCTCTTTGAGACTTAGTGACTCTTTAGACATCTACGTAATGTATCAGTAGTAATTAATACACAAAAAGGCTCTATGATACCTTTATTGTTTTATTGAATATTGTTCTCGTCTATCTTAAACGTCTGCCGACCTCTGGTGTAGGCTAACCGTTTTTGTTATATTGGGATTTCATGGTAAAACTAATATAATTAATATGGCCCATAGTCAGTCAGTCACTCTCTCTCTCACACACACACACACACACTCTCTCTCTCTCTCGCACGCACGCACGCACAGTAATTTAGTTCACCTGTGACTAGAAATTGTTGAGCTATTTTTGAAAGTCAAGAGTGAACCTTGATCATTTAGTTTAGCTCTAAAAATTCTGCAATTTAGATATGTAGGAGCGAAAATATTTTCTAATACAGCTAATATATGTGGAAAAATATATGGAATATATATGGAAAAATTATATGGAAAATATATGGAAATATTCTAATATATATGGAAAATTAGCCTTTTTCCAGCATTAGTTCTGAGACAGGTAAAAAGAATTTATGTCGGAAAACTCATTTATCTAATATTTTATGCTTGGAAAATAAAGGTATAAAAAATGAGAAGGGGGTAAAGAGAATTTTAAATAACTATTTTAGGAATAATAATTTTGATATATTACATGTGTATATTCTCCCGTATATTTTAAAAATAAACAATATAATAAGAATTATATATAAGAAAAACTATAGCATTAAAAAATACATATATCAGTATACATATATACGTATGGCTATATGTCAAAAGATGAATAGCGACTCCATTTAAGAGTGCAATTAGCGTAATTAAGTTACAATTTAGCGTAATAAAATAGATAACGACTACAATTGGCGCATAAATGTATAAGTGTTGATTACAAACATTTAAAATTAAATAATAAAATATTATGTCTTCGAAAAATAAACTAATCCATAAAACATTAAGTATTTCATAAAAAACATTCTAAATTCCACCACAACTGAAGATCAAGTTCAAATCCAAAAAGAAATGAGAAAATTGTAAATGATGTCTTGGATCTAATTATCTGTCATTTTCCTGGTGTAATTTATCCTCGCATTTATTGTTCCATAACGAATTATTAATGATCCCTTATGGAATAATAGGTTATCTTTCTTCGGTGAAGAATAATGAAAACAATTTATGAGTAAAATCAAATGGCATGTTCAATCTGTAATTGGTATAAGTGGTGAAGAGGAAGTAAATCTTCTTACATGAAATGGATTTTAAATTTACTATTAGATTATTTTAGTCGTATTTTTACGCAACCTACCAAAAAGGAAGCTATAATAAGCCTTGGGTAAGAGCATTGTTTCAATATCCGCCTTAGAAGGCTTTTTGGCTATTTATCTCTTATTGCAGAAAATTGTTATCATAGATAAAAACCTATGGATGAGAACAATGGTATATTTCTTAAAAGTACAGAAAATTCTTTGGAAATAAAATAGGGTGATAAATTGGAGGTCGGCCATTTAACTCGTGAATGACCCCTCTTCAATTAAAAATCCTATAAGTACTACTTATGGGGGGTTTTATATATGTATATTTATATTTTATGAGCAGTAAGACAATTCGCCACTTTGAACCATTTACTAGAGAAATAAATTTCATTCTCTATTGAGTGGTTAGAAATAATGTCAGCTGAAAAGCTAATATAGATGCAGGTTAGATTACGTTTTCTTATTCTACGAAAAGTAGGATAATTCACAAATTTTATCCATTTTGTAGAGAAATAATTGTCACTCTCAAGTGAGAGGTTCAAAAAATTGTAAGATAAAAACCTAGTATGGATACAGCTTGAATTTTGTTTTCATATATATTTTAAAAAACATTAGGAAAATTCACAAATTTCATCCATTTTGTAGAGAAATAACTTCCACTCTCTAGTGAGAGGTTCAAAAAATTGTAAGCTCAAAACCTAGTATGGATACAGCTTGAATTTTGTTTTCATATATATTTTACGAACAGTAGAACAATTCACAAATTTCATCCATTTTATAGAGAAATAACTTCCACTCTCTAGTGAGAGGTTCAAAAAATTGTAAGCTCAAAACCTAGTATGGATACAGCTTGAATTTTCTTTTCATATATATTTTACAAACAGTAGAACAATTCACAAATTTCATCCATTTTATAGAGAAATAACTCTCACTCTCTAGTGAGAGGTTCAAAAAATTGTAAGCTCAAAACCTAGTATGGATACAGCTTGAATTTTGTTTTCATATATATTTTACAAACAGTAGAACAATTCACAAATTTCATCCATTTTATAGAGAAATAACTCTCACTCTCTAGTGAGAGGTTCAAAAAATTGTAAGCTCAAAACCTAGTATGGATACAGCTGGAATTTGGTTTCATATATATTTTACGAACAGTAGGAAAATTCACAAATTTCATCTATTTTGTAGAGAAACAACTCTCACTCTCTAGTGAGAGGTTCGAAAAATTGTAAACTGAAAACCTAATATGGATACAGCTTGAAATTTGTTTTCATATATATTTTACGAACAGTAGGACAATTCGTAACTTTGAACTATTTACTGGAAAAATAACTCTCGTTATCTAGTGAGTGGTTCGAAATAATGTAATCCGAAAAGCTAGTATGGATACAGCTTGGATATATTTTTTTTCATACATATTATGAACTGTAAAATAACTTTCAACTTAAAACCACTTACTACAAAAATAACTTTTTCTAATAAGTGGTCTGAAATAATATAAGCTAAAAAGTTTATATGGATACAGCATGAGAGTAAAATCTATTAAGTCTGAAAAAATATCTGAGTTCTATCTTTTTTAAAATTCGAAAATTTTTTTAATTGAGTTCTTTTTAACTATTTGTAGAAAGAAATTAAAGTAAATAAAGGTATAACTGCACAAGGGGATACACATAAAATATTTTTTCTATTTTCACTTAACTCTTTGCTTGTCCTGTGCATCCCATAGGATATACAAAATCTAATGATTTTTACGTTTGTTAATCACGTGTGATAGAGAATGATATAAAATATATAAAAATGTGTATATAAAATATAATTCATTGTGAATCATAGTGATATACAAGCGTATAAAGCATTAGATGTGAATTTTATATGTAATGTACTGAACAGTCAAAGAGTTAAGACTTAAATGATAAAAGAAATTTACGACTTTCTTTGTAGAAAAATATAAAAAATTTTAATGTTTAATACTTTCTGGTTGCTACCAACAATTCTATAGACTATCCAAAAAATTAGATCACGTTTCAATTTCTCTCCAGAAAATAAATTATACCTAATGCTGCAATCCATACTATTGCATTTCTTTTCCAAAACTGATTAAACCTGAAACCGCATGTTTTCTTACAGATTCATACAATAGGTAACAAAGCAAAGCCGTCTTGTCATAGACCCATTAATCCTAGTTCCGAATACATTTGATTTGAAAAGTTCAAAAGATATAACAGCAATTTCGAAAGCATAAAATGTAACAAAAGGTAGATAAGGTAATTTAAAGTTGCAATTTCACTGATGGCATTCTTGAGTTGATAGTAAAATAAAAGAAAAATCGCATGCAAATCAAGAAGATACCATTCCTAGATGTTCGATGACCCTTTTAGTGCCCCTAAGCTCTGCAATGACCGCAAAAGCCGCAAAAATGTTACTTTTCATTCGCTAATTTCTTTGGCAGACCATCATTTGCGTGAACTTCTTTGTTACAATTTCTGCGGGATTTTTTCAACAAATAAAAGAATCGGTCTCTCTTTTCCGTGATGATAACATTCCTATCTGCAAAACTTCTGTCGGGGTTTTACAACGGCAGACATTCATTTCTTTATCTTAGCTATTAATTAGGACTCAGCTCTTCTATATGTAGACTTAAACAAATGTTTTTCAAAGTGGAGAATGTGAATTGTGAAAAAGATTAGGAAAGTTTGAGCAAGAAATCTTATCGAGTAAAAGTTAATGGATTGATTATATTTGTTCCGGTTTCCTGGTAGAATTCCATTCTTGTTTCGTTTCCAACTAATTTATTAAATTTTCTGTAAGAGAGCAGTAACTAGAGAAAAGTTAAAGAAAATATATGATTTTAAAAAGTTCATTTAGATTGTCTGCAATTATTAGTTTGTGACGATATATTATAAATATGCTCACTAGAGTACATTTGAACATGTTTATTTCCCAAATATATCATTTAAATTAACTTTGAATAAATATGAAAATAGAGCTAAACTGTCATTGGTTTTGAGTAGAATATGAAATCAAATAGTAGTAGCAGAAATCGTAAAATTATAAATTTCTGTAAGGAACTATTTCTGTAAGGTAACTAGAGAAAAGTTTTAGAAAATCTGATTTTAAAAAGCTCATTTAGATAAAGTAGAATTATAGGTTTGTGATGATGTATCAAAAATATGATCCCTACAGTGCATTTGAACATGATTATTTTCTAAATATTAAGCACATAATTTAAATTAATTTTTAATAATTTTGAATATGAAATCTTAGGTCTATTTTCATTCATTTAGCTTCAAATTTGAAATTAAACAGAAGTAGCAGCAATTATAAAATTACCTAATAATGAGAAGTTAAATTCATTTTAGTTTTTCCTGACAATTAACTTTGAATAATTATGAAATCAGAGATTTACTCTAATGTAGATTTAATACAGATTTACTGATGTAGCGTCAAATATGAAATAACAATAGCAGCAATCGTAACAATATCTAATGATGAAAAATTTAATTTTTATAGGTTACAGTTAATATTGTATTAGTCAGACGCAACTTTTCGTATATTACTTGGGAATTGGTAATAAAAATTCTAATGCAAAAATTTGTTTGTTTACTGGCAATTTGGCAAAGTTTCAGGTTTCATATAAATTTGTTAACCCTTTGCCTATCCGAAACATGGCATATAATATACCTAAGTAATGCTTTATACGTTTTTAATTTTATATATCACATATGATAAGCATATGAACTATAGTTTAAATACAAGCCTTTATATATTTTATATCATTCTGTATCATACGTAATATACAGGTGTATAAAACATTACATGTGTATATTATATATGATGTACAGGACAGGAAAGGATTGATAGATATTATAAGCCTTAAATGAAGTGAATTTAAACATTTGAAAACACGTTTAGTATTTTAAAAATAAAAGCTTTCCTCTAAGAATTTTAATAATTCTTAGGTTTTGGTTTGGTTTGGAGCGCTACGGTCTACTGTTTTGCACACGAGGGCTAATGAGACCGGGACCTACTGCTTAAAGCCGATTCCGAACGGCTAAGAACATCCATGCCATAGTGGGATTCGAACCCACGAACTCCGGTACCGACGGTCAGTGCTCTAACCAATCGGCCAGCGTTCGGTCTAATAATTCTTAAGAGAAAATTTAATATTTACATGTTTTCTCAAAATATATAGCTTTCAAATTATATTATGTTTTAAGATATATTTTTTTATAATTTAACACATATGTTCCCTGCATTGTTCGGCTCAATTTACGGTTGTAAATTTTATATAAAATATCATGACCAAGAAAGGAAAAAAATTCATGGTTTGGAAAATTATAAAAACAAATATAGGTTGTTAAAATAACTAAAATAAAAGTTCTGTCTTTCATGTAAATTTGGTTATAGATATTATAGATGTAAAATTAAGTAAATTTAAAGAATTTGCAACCATGTTTAGTATTTTAAAAGTAAATATTCCCTTCCGGAAATTAGTTTTCTTTCTAAAAATCTGTAAATTTTATTATACTATAAATATATCATAAAATAGTGGATGATCTTCTAAAATTCTACACTTCTAGATACAATGAATAGTAATAAAAACAGTATAAAATTAACAGTGCAGAGTGTAAAGTAAAGTATACAGTGTAAACAATTGTATAAAGTATTACATGTGTATATTATATCTAATGTACAGGACAGGTAAAGGGTTAATAGATATTACGAGCCTTAAATTAAGTGAATTTAAACATTTAAAAACATGGTTAGTATTTTAAAAATAAAAGCTTTCCTCTAAGAATGAGAAAATATTATATTTACATGTTTTTCTCAAAATATATAGCTTTCAAATTTTATTATGCATTAAGATATATTTTGTTATAATTTACCACATAAGTTCCCTGCATTGTTCAGCTAAATTTACGGTTGTAAATTTTATATAAAATATCATGACCAAGAAAGAAAAAAAATTCATGGTTTGGAAAATTTTTAAAACAAATATAGGTTGTTAAAATAAAAGTTTGGTCTTTCATGTAAATTTGGTATTAGATATTATACAAGTGATTTGGTTTGGATCGCTACGGTCTACTGTTTTGCACACGAGGGCTAATGAGACCAGAACCTACAGCTTAAAGCCGATTCCGAACGGCTACAAATATCCATGCCCGTAGCGGGATTCGAATAGGCAAACTCCGGTTCCGAAGAGCAGCGCTCTACCATTCGGCCATCGTTCGGCTTATACAAGTGAAATTAAGTAAATTCAAAAAATTTGCAACCATGTTTAGTGTTTTAAAATGTAAAAATTTCCCGCTGAGAATACTTTTTTTTCATATTCATGTTTTATTTTCTAAAAATCTAAAAATTTCATTATACTATAAATATTTTATAAATAGTGGATCTTCTACATTTCCACATACAATGAATAGTAATTAAAATCAAGTATAACAACACATTTAAGTTACTGATTTTTTAAATTTAATAAATTCAACAGAATCCTGCAATTAATCATTTTTGAAGCATTAGCAATATTTACCCAATAGAGAGGATTACTTCTAAATTGAAGCCAAAC
>CM063505.1:6115052-6150052 GCA_032207245.1 Pardosa pseudoannulata
AAAGCAGAAAAGCATTACTTGGCTCATCTATTAACAGGAACCGTTTGGGAGATGTCCATTCAATATCCTAGAAGAATGTGCTTCTGTTATCTGCTCTTATATAAATGACAGTAATATATGTCTCATACCGGATCCATTCACCAAGTCTATTATTATTAACAGACGCTACCGCAAGAAGTTGATTTCTGTTACCCCTACCAGAAAAAGCCTCTCAAACATTTGTCCAGCAATTTACTGGGAAAGAAAATATTCGGGTTTCGAAAGTTTATAAATATTGGGCTTTTTTAACGATGAGTATTTACACAGGCTTACTAGAATATAAAGAAAATGTACTGCCTTTAACATCTAATGACTCCTGCCCTCAAGTACGAAATCTCGTGCCTACTGGTCATTGAAGCAATAGGTTTGCAGCTGGAAAAATTAAGCCTTCGAGTACTTTTTGGTGGCAATCTTCAGTCATATATAATGGCAATTATAAATGACTGTCAATTATATATTATAATTATATATACTGGAAATCTTCATGTAACGCCACGGGATCCTCGGGTAGCGTGTGGGTGTTGAAGTAGTTATGACACGACGTACAGCTTAGAAACAATAAGAACGTTTATTCTTGATTAAAACGGAATATGTACAAATTTTCGAAATGGAAATCACAGAGCTCAGGCGGGCTGGTGCGGACCTAAAACTCTCAGGCTCAAGGCGAACCTAAAAAAAAATCTGGACAGGTGCTGACAGATACGTTGTACAGGGGTACAACTGGGCTTCCTTGAGTCCCACCAAAAAGCTGGTAAAAAGCTCTACAATAAAAAAAAACCAACCGTCGCCAATCGAACCTATGTCCGTTCTCTCTGTTCTGGAGACTCTCCAGCGAAAAACTCACGCTGCCTGATGTCACCTTTCGCCTCTTCCCATTGGCTTCTTCTTTCCACGTCGCTGTCCTGGTAGCCTCTGATTGGCTGCTCAGTGCCCCTCACTGTCTGACATTTCGTTGTCCCGTTCGTCCGTCCGATTCACCTTGGACATCTCAAGACGTGGTCGAAGCGACAACCCTTTGTGGTGTAGTGTCAAAAACTCAGACAGAGTGTCGGCCTGCCCTGGGCTTCAGCAAAACCCCTTTATGAAGCCACAGTACCCATACAATTGACGCAAGCATATTCTTTTTCACTTGTATGAGCTTTTTTTAACAGTCATTACGTTATAGCAGTAATCCGGACCATCATACTGAACAAAAACTGTATTATCATACACGATCATAGATTTTCTAAATTTGGAAATCCATGGAATAGAACTAGCTGAGTCTCACATTAATGGTGGTGATAGTTTTCACTGAAATTAGGAAACTCTGTACTAAATCTTAGATTAGAAAAGTTGTAAAAGTTTTAAAATGGCTTGCCAACACTTTTGTAAAATTTAATCAAGCATTTAAATTGTAATAATATACAATTTTTGTATTTACTATTAGTAGCACACATAAAAGACCTACTTAGCCATTTCCTTCCTCTCTATTTTTAACCAATACAAGGGCATTATCAGTATAAAATATCGCAGACTAAGTCACCCCGGTTGGTTGCTCGGTTTGGCTCAGTCAAAAGTGTATATATTACTCATATTATTTCTTTGGAGAAAAATATAATCGTGATAAAAGAATTGTCAAAAATTCTCTCCTGTGTTGCAAATCGTCTAATAATGTAACTAAATTAACTTTCAGTGAGAATAAATGACACTTTCAATTTAGCTTCAAATTATATAACAGCTTAATTCAGATGAAAGAACAAATACATTAGACTTTATAAGATCCAAAATTCCTTTAACCTTTATCCTCTATTCTTCATTAAATACTGTTATTCAGTATCATACACTTCCTATTTCAGAAAATATATTATGCATTCGTGTAACCATTATTTATACAAACGCATACATAGTTCCCGACGGATGATACGAGCGAACTGATTCCAATGCATTTTCTATTGTACAGCTAAACAGATATTTCTTGTGTTTATTTAAATGTATAAACTCTTTTGATTTTTGTCTATATTATGCGGGTTACTACGATATCGAAATATTTTTATGTGGATTAATATTTACATTCCATTATTATTACACTTCAGAAACTCAGATAGTTTTAAATGTTATGGTTTCTAATAAAAGCAATCGAAGCTGTAGAACATAGGTTTCCAAAGAGGAAGGTAACGCTTCCCCCCTCCTCCCCAAATGGGTGCTAAATCCTTCTATGAAAGTGGTAACGGTTATAGAGGCCATTGGAGGAGTCCTTAAGGATGTAAGGGAGGTGGCCATACCTATCTACTTTTAGGAAATTAATAAAACATTTTATAAGTACATACTTTTATCATGAGTAAATATTTTATCTAGCTTTTTAAATATTTGTCTTATGGCTATCCCATAAAGTAAGCTTTAAAAATTTAATTTACCATTAGTTACACACTAATTCGGTTTAGTATTATCACTCTCTGTTTTTCATGCCGATTTTATAAAGTAGTTCCAGGATATTTTAGACATAGATACAGGGCCTGACTAAGATACTTTTGTGCCCAGGGCACGATCCAATTTTTGTGCCCTCCACCCCCATAGCAAATTTATAGCGACAAGTTATCATAATTACAGTCATATAAAAATTATAACATTGAATTAGCAAACATTTTAAGAAATTAGCATTAAAGTAATATTCAAAAACACCAAATTTTCATTTTAAGGAATCATTATTATCTCTATTTAGTCCTGCTAAAAATTAAGGACTTTTAAAGACTTAGAGTGACCCACTTTTTTATTTTTACCTTGTCCACACTCACAAGCTCTGTGGCGCAGAAAATAAATAATAATAAAATTAAAAATAATTTAAATTGATGAGATAATTTAATGGTTTATAGTGGTACGTTGCTAATAATCTGTCTTATAAATATACAATAATCCATAAGACAAAAAGAGCACCAGGTTCGTTGAGGGAATTAATTATCAGGTAAATAGCAGTAAAATTAAAGTAAATAGAAAAAAAATATAGTTCATGACAAACACACTTACCTCGTAAAATAATTTAGTAAAACTTAACGATGGTAGCGTAAGTTTGCAATTTTTCCCCACTTAATGTGTTTCAAGCACTCGATTAAATTTTCGTGCCCCCTAAAAGTTTAATGCCCAGGTCACGTGCCCCAAGTGCCCGTGCGATAATCTGGCCCTGCATGGATATACCGTGTTTAGTGTTAGATTTTTAATCCAATTAAATATTACATTTACTATAATAAATACGATATGTTTTTAAATGATAAATTTCACATGCCGCCTTTTTCCCAATCCTGATCTAGACTACAAAAACTCTTAATTGCATTTTCTTGATTCTATTTGACTGAACGTAGGTTTTAGATTTACATTCTAGGAAAAGGAACAGACTACACGTCATTGCACTTGGAGATTTACGAATCGTGTTAATGAAATTGGTACCCGACATTAACAATTTGTTAAAACTCCACCAGCCTCAATCATCTCAATGTTTTATTATTTCGTACTTAAAAATTAACTTAAAAATAAGCATTAAACTAATAAGTTCAATGCTTATTTTTAAGTTTTTAATAAACAATTTTTACTACATTTGATGACCTTTTCAGTTAATTTCTAGTTTCTGATTCTTAATAAAGAGATAGATAAAAAATAGGTATAGATAATATACAATGATCCCCTATATAATCATAGCCTAAGTTGTCTGTCCTCGAATTTATGTAGCGGTTGGATCTGGAATGGATAGGGGCATCCATATTGGATTCTTGATGAGTTAGGGTTAGCAAAATTCAAAGCGAGTCTTTAAAACATTTGACCCCTCCCCCTTTTTGAGCGTTTAATGACATTATTTCAAGCTCTATTAACGGTTAAGAGCAGACAATTAAATTTATCATATAATAAATAGGTAAAAATAACAATTTTTTCTAGCATCATGACGTCATTCCTTTAACCATTTCATTTAATTACTTCTTATTTTAAATTATTTAAATATCGTGTGAATAATTTTTATATGTTTTATCATTGAACTTAGATATTACGTAAATAATTTTCTTTTATATTTGGCCTAAATAATAGATTAGGTACATATGTGATCATTTTAAATTTAACCATCGATTGTTTTTTGTTGCAATGAAAGTTTTATCACCGGTATTAACAACAAATTCTTTTCATAAAAGTCTGAGTCTGTTTCACAGACTAATAAATGTCTAGCATTTAAGTTATATATCTTTGAAAACGAAGAAGTTTGTTCATTTGTGTGTTTGTTTTATATACATAACCACACGGTTTGACTAAATGGATTCGTTGTGATTCTAATCTGCATTAACAGTATCGGGATATTTTAGAGGAGTATGAAAATAAATATATTGAGCATAGATAATTCTCAGCCAAAAAGCAAACCATTTTTTTTTACCTGCCTCATAGGATACTTTACAATTCTGGAAAATTAAAAATTTTACTAATCCCGTCATATGATGGGCTATATGCTATTATTTCAATGTTTTGTATAAATCAGAGGCGTGCGGTACGTGTTCATGCAGGGTGTGCAGAGAGCAACAACAACAATAATAATAATAAAACCATAAAAATGCACATTAAACACTTTCTTAACGTTTATTATTCATTTGTACACAAAATCCATACGTCTATCCATATTACTAATAAAATAATGAAAAGCTTATATTCCCTCGGAAAACTTACATTTTCAGCAAACGTAGCACCACACGACGCCCGCCGCTGCGGTGCCTCATCCGGATGCTCATTGGTGCCGACAAACCAAAAGTCTACTCCACGTGCAGAGGATTTCACTGCACGCTGGCGCAATAGAACGAACTATTTCTCGTTCGGTCAGCGGATTAAATTATATTTATTGAATGTTTTTAACATTTGGAAATCACATTCTGCGAAAAACATCTTGTTAATTTTTAAAAACAAAACCAGGGATATAGTGTTACAGATATACCTTATATACTGTCTGTAAAACACAATGAATGGTAAAATTTGGACTGTTCTGTTAGAATTCATCTCTTTTTGTCTAACAAAACATTGTTTTTCAGCGAATTATTTCAATAAATATAATACATCACCGAAATTACTTTACCACACTAAAACATTTCACTTTATATTGATGAAATACTTCTTTTATATTCGCATGAAAACAAAATCTTACAATACATAAATTTAAACATTAACCGTCTGCAAAATCGTATGGCCAGTTAATCTGTTAAAAAACCAAAAGAACGTAATTCCCCGCTCTAATACAAGGCTTAATAAACCTTACCTTCGGATGATTCTGAATGCCAAGTGCAGGAAAAATAGCGGCATTTGCGTCAGTGCTATAGTATGCTGTTTTTCTCCAGTAGCCCATACATATAAAGCGTGATATTATATAAGTGCGCTGTGCTTACACATAAAAATTTCTTATGTTTGTTTGCTTTTGAACGCTCTACGTGGTGCAGTACCTAGTATCGCACGCACTGCGAGATCACAAACAAGCAAATCAACATAATATTTGAATATATTATAAATAATATATATTATATACCATATAAAGATAGGTAGACATAAGTGCAGAAAATTATTGTCTGTCATAATTTTCCAGGGTATGCAGTGCACACCCTGCACATATGGACCGCACGCCACTGGTATAAATAATTCTTATGGAAGACGGGACTTCCTTAATTTTTCCTTGTAAAAGGGGTGGTGATCCAGAAAAGCTTGGAATCTGTTTTAGATTTTCGACTTTGCAAAAAGTCTTGTATATTTACTGAAGTAGACATTGTAATGACATCAAAATGTCTCAGTAGGAAAATATACCTCCTAACGTTTTCGCTTCCTTCTTAAGTTCATGTTTATACAGCTAGTGAAAGAAAATGAAGGTCAAAGATACACTTCGTTTCTGAGCAAATATCAATCCTCAAGGTAGCAGGTAATAAAAACGACCGGCAGAGAAAAAAAATAAGAAAGCAGACAAGCGGAAACAACAGGTGCAAGAGCTCACCCTCTAAGACAGTGGTAATTATTAGGAGTTTCCCCCTGCAAAAACAGGGCCCCTAATGAGAGATGCGGCTACCTTATTTTTTTTCCCTTTTTTACTGTGCCTTCCCCCGTATTTGCTATGCCCCGATGCATTTCGTTACAAGCGAGGTCGATTTCTTGGAGATGAAAGAAAAAACCTTTTGGTGGACGTGAGATTCAGTTTTTAAAATATGCATTTTCCTCCACTACTCAATTTTCTGGCTTCAAGTATCAATATTAAGTTTATGAAATATACTTTTATTAACAGAGGAATTAACTATTATTTATACAAACGCAAACATAGTTTTGAAACAGATGGAATGTACGAACAAAAAATGAGCCGAATGAGCAGTAGTAGCTCAGTAGACAAAGGAAACGTTCTCGCAACTAGAGGGTTCTGGGTTCGAAGCCTGAACTGGATAAGATCCACCGTGTTCGTTAAAGGTGACTGGGGCACGTAAAATACTTTCGTTGTCGCAATGCCCAAGTTCTCAATCAATACTGTTATGTACCACGTTTGCTTTTTCAACAACAACGACAGCATAAATATGATCTACATTCTCATCCACTGAAACCATTGCAAGAAAATCAGGAAATGTTGTTTCGTCTTAATAATCAGTGGTGTAAAGGGAAGATATTTAGAGTTGGACCATAACCCCGGTCTTACATCATAAAGGGAAAGAATGGTAGAGAATATCGCAGAAATCGTGTTCATATAAAAGTCTTTAAACCTGCATGTCATATCAATCCCACAACAAAAGCTGAAGATTTATTTACAGCTCCTGTGGTCAATTGTTCTTCTACGGTTCCAGTAGCTCAGACATGCCAATCTGTTGGTAGTTCACATACAGTAAATGCTCGAACAACTCATTCTGGTGGAACAATTAATCGTCCACAACGTTTGAATGATTATGAATGATTATAGTTTTCTTACCTTCTTATTCAATAATTGTCTTGTATTAGTGATTTCCTTTATATGTACCTTTTTACTTTTATGTATCTTTTTTTTTGTTCTATTCTTTTTTTTAAAAAAAAGAAGGAAGATGTTATGTACCATGTATTAAGTTTTTGTAACTGTAACTGTGATGGTCTTGACCATGTGATTTACTCTGGTAGTCCAGAGTGTCTCTTAGTAGTCATGCTGCCTAGCCTTAATAAAGTTGTTTAAGTTTTCATCTAGTGTTCTAACTCTCGTCTAAGTCACGTACATCCATCTAAGAAACTTATCAAATACCTCTGGGGGTGGCAAGCCTATGGGTCTTCTGCTTTGTCCCTGCTTCAAATTAAGAGTTAACACATATATACTTGAACACTTGAATCCACTTGAACAAAAAATCGTACTTTCATCTTTGAAGCGCTAATTAAAACGAAAGGCACGGCCCATTGCCTTAATACGAGTAACATATGGCTTAATCGTGCTCGGTTTTGACAAAGTGGTATCAGAAAGTACAATAACACGAACAAAATATTTTCAGTGTATTTTTTATTGCCCCTAGAAATATTTTTCATATATTTAGTTACTTATGCAAGTTCTTATTCTTATATATACTGTGAATTAATTACGATATCGGAACATTTTTTACCTGAATTAATATTTACACTCTATTATACCAATTTTAAAGATCATAGTGTTAAATACCTCAGTTTTAAGTGATAAGATTTTTAAATAAAATCGATGAATACGATAGATCATAACTTTTAATGTTTTAGACCATATGTTTCCATGGGGGAGGTATTAACCTCACAAGTGGGTAATGAAGCTTGGTAGAGGGGTAAGAAGCAAATGGAGGGGGCGTTAAGGTAGTCAAGAGAAGAGACCATAACGTATCGAGTTTTATATAGTTTATTAATAAAATACTTTATAAATACGATTTTTTTATGAATAAACATTTTCTAGCTTTCAAAAAAATTTATCTTATTGTTATCTAGTAAAATAAGTATTAAAAATTTTATTTAGAACTAAATTATATATACGTATAAACATTATCTATTATCCCTTCTTTGTCGCATTTTTTTAAACTTTTAATAAAAAAGATTGATGTAAATTAATGTGCGTTCTATCTCGAATTAAAAAATGCAACATATTTTTGTCAGTACCCATATTTTTGCTTGACGGATTGCCCACCATCTGGCATCCCGCAGTTTTCATCAGTTTTACTTACAATGAAACGACATTTTAAACTAAAAAAACATTCTGCCCTAGAAATATTTTTCATATATTTAGTTACTTATGCAAGTTCTTATCCTTATCTATACTGTAAATTGATTGGAATAGTGGAGCATTCTTTATCTGAATTAATATTTACACTCAATTATTAAACCAATTTTAAAGATCATAGTCTTAAATACCTCAGTTTTAAGTGATAAGATTTTTAAATAAAATCGATGAATACGATATATCATATAACTTTTAATCTTTTAGACCATATGTTCCCATGGGGGCGGTATCAATCTCACAAGTGGGCAATGAAGCTTGGTAGAGGGGTAAAACGCAAATGGAGGTGTCGTTAAGGTAGTCAAGAGAAGGGACCATAACGTATCGAGTTTTATATAGTTTATTAATAAAATACTTTATAAATACGATTTTTTTATGAATAAACATTTTCTAGCTTTCAAAAAAATTTATCTTATTGTTATCTAGAAAAATAAGTACTAAAAATTTTATTTAGAACTAAATTATATATACGTATAAACATTATCTATTATCCCTTCTTTGTCGCATTTTTTTAAACTTTTAATAAAAAAGATTGATGTAAATTAATATACGTTCTATCCCAAATTTTAAAAATTCAACATATTTTTGTCAGTACGCAGATTTTTGCTTGACGCATTGCCCACCATCTGGCATCCCGCAGTTTTCATCAGTTTTACTTACAATGAAACGACATTTTAAACTAAAAAAACATTCTGTAATAGTATATTTATCAAGGTTACTATTTTCAGGTATTTAAGTTAAATTTCTGTATGAAAATAATTATTAAAATACATGTAAAATGATTGGGAAAATAGTTTTACAACTTTAGAGTAAAAACATCTTTGCAATGTTAGTAAGTTCTAACAGATATCATCATTCGTGAGAAAAATTTAAAACATGACACAGTGCAAAACGGCCTAGAGGGGTTTAAATTAAGGATGCTAAACGTTAATGGATTAAGTTGTTTGTGATATAAAACATGCCAACAATTTACTACTAATATACATGCATGTTAGTCCATTTAGGTATGCATACCCTAGTTAAGTAAAGTGGTTGCAGCAAATTATAGGATTATGATTATTCTCTAAGTGGTTGAAATACTTTCCTGATAATTTAACCATTATCAATTCAGTGAGTCAACGGTTTATATAATAAAATGATCCCCTTTTTCCTGCATTTCTTTAAAGTAATAAACCTAAAAGCAAGCAAAATTCCTGAGTAATGCAAATAATTAAATTTTATTGAATGCTTACGTCAAAACATATTTCCTACACACAAAATTAATTAAAAAACTAATTTTATTTAGGAGATACTTTTTATCTCGCCAATATGCTGAAATTCAAATATTTTTGAAGACATTCTTTTTCAACAATATTCTACTGGTTGAAAATATGTTTAACATGCTGTTATTTTATAAAAAGAAATATTTTTTAGCCAAGAAATCCCTTCTAGCTTTAGAAAGAAATATATACTGTGAAGCTGCTAAAATATATCGTTTTAGCTATTATTGACTAGCCATAAATATTTATTCTTTTAGAAAAAAAACATGTCCTCGCAAATCTTAACCGTGTTACCAAAGAAAAATTATAACGCATCCCCAAAAAAAGTAAAATACGTTGGTGAATATAATGAGAAAATCCAGCACTTTTCAGTCTTCCAAAGTCTTCCTGGAACTCACTCAAAATGCGCGCATATCAATCATTCTTGACACTGATTTCGCGAGTATACAACCCGAACACAGCATCATCTCCGTTGAGGAAGTGGAGGAATACGTGACGAGATAGTCGGAGAAAAAAAATGTGTGCTAAACAATAACTGGAGTTACAATAAACATGAAAATAAGATATGGAATGGAAGGCTTTTGAACTTCCTGCTAGAAACTGAAAGGTTAAAATTGATTCATAACGATTGGGACTCATAATCTCCTCTTTGATATTTCCTGCAATTAAATGTTAATATACTTTCTCCCGATATTAAAGTCGTGATCTGCCTCAAACAATTAAAGATTAGGCAAGAAAGGAATTACCTCTTGACCTAAAGACGAACGTTTTAGTTCCCAAATGGGAGTTAAGAAATTCGCTACTTGTAAGATTCACTTTGTATATCGATGAAAGAATTGTAATCGTTTAGTTTATGTTAACTTGTGAAAACGAATGTTGGCAACATATGTATGATTGTCGATGTACGCCATGGTTGTAACCTTCGAAGCTGCTTTACCAACAAAGATTTGTAAAATCTTTGTGTTTCTAATTAAGAACTCTTTCTTAACATCTAAATTTCAAGAGGCTTATTATAAATCAACCTTTTATGGCGCAGCCGACATGATGCAAGAATTTTAGGCTCACCAAAGTTGAGACATAATGAAAGTTTAGTAGATAATATTTATTCATTCAAAAGACGCTCTTTTGAGAAAAGCTCTCTTCACCATTCCCCAATCTGACTGTATTTCTATGATCATAGGTGATATTACCGAGGAAAAATGGCAAATCGCATTGGCTACTCAAAATACGACCACTGTTGAAGAATTAATTCACGGAACAACTGCACTTGATGCTATTCGCAGTGCAAAACAAGAGCATAAGAAACATTCTTCGAAATCTCAAATTCGATCTTCTTATACACATGATGAACAACGTCGTAAATACAATCTAGAAACTGACGATGTTCGGGATATTACTTGTTGGAGGTGTGGAAACAAAGGCCATGCACCAGGTTCACTCTGTATATCGATGAAAGAATTGTAATCGTTTAGTTTATGTTAACTTGTGAAAACGAATGTTGGAAACATATGTATGGTTGTCGATGTCGATGGTTGTAACCTTTGCAGCTGCTTTATCAACAATAATAAACCTTTGTGTTTCTAACTAAGAACTCTTTCTTAACATCTAAATTTCAAGAGGCTGATTATAAATCAAACTTATATACTGCTATTTTGAATAAAGAAAATAGAAACACTATTATCCCAGTAGAGCCTAAAGCACATAAATGCTATTTTCTATTTCACTGGGATTCTATTTATCTGGATAATAGATGAAATGTAAGTCGGATGTTCTTGCCAAGACCGTAAATAGGTCCTTTAGCGCCCTTGGCAGAAAAAAAATTAGTCTGCCCCCCTATCGCCAAATATAGTGAGAAAATATATAAACATGTTTTTATATCATATATTCAGAATGGATACAAATATTTTGTTAATTCTTAAAATGTTCTTAGTATATTAATTTTTTCTTCTATTTTTACCTTATTAATACTCAAAAATATTTTTGAAAATTTTGGGGATATTATTTTGCTGATAAACTGAATAGTTTATTTGAGGGTAATAATTTTTATTTGGACGTTAAATTTTCATAAAAAATTGACGAATTTCTAATTTTAAATTTAGTTTAATAACTTCAATAAATTCAAAATTTAAAATGAATAACCAGATTTATATTAAGGCATACTAGTGGTGTTTAGTAAATATTTTGTAAGAATCTATAACAAGTTTAGTCTTTAAAAACATTTTAAAGAATAAGAAAATTCATAAAAAAAGTAATTTTTAAACAAATTACAGTACATTGGATTTTAAAATTAAAAAAATTAATTTTCCTTATTTGTATTCTGAGCGAATCGTCCTCTTTCAGATCTCATTTTCCTTACGGTGCGGCACCCCTAAGACTGATGCGCCAGTGGCAAATGCAACCTTTTAAACTTCCTAGTTACGTCCCTGGTTCTTCCATTACAAGCCCAAGCGATTCAGAAGTTTTCGAAATTATTCGGTGAGTTAAAAGTACATCTCGATTATTTTACAAATAAATATTCATTTCTCAATTCTTAACAAATAAATATGTTACAGAAATTTATTTTAAGGGGTCACGGCATCTTTCGAACCTAAAAAAATGCTTAATTTCAAGCATTTACAAGCAGCCTCAACAAGAATTTCCAAAATTACAAACTTTACAGCTTTTTTTCTCCATAATTGTAGCTTACATTTTAGTTTCATTATCGTTTGTCCAGTTTACCTTTTTTTTTAATAAACAAATACGTCACCAAAAATATTTAACTATCTTCAAGTTTTCAGTAAAAAATCGTTTTTAATTTTATATATTTTAAGAATAAATATTTCTTAACGATAAACAGTAAGTACACCAATATATTTCTAGAATAAATATTTTGAGTAGAAATACATCATCATCCGTATTTTGTGAGACAACTTTCTTTTCCACACAGTGCTTTAATTACTTTACTTGCGATTGAATCCTTTTTTTTTAAGAAAAGAAAGTAATTTTCAAGGTAAAATTTTCATCCTTGCTTTTAGTTTAAATAACATTTTCCATATTTCAGCAACTATATTTATATTTAGAAGTCAGAAAACAAACTAGATTATTTTTATAACAGTAATTTAAAGCATGACTTGTTATATATGTTTGTTTGGTATGTATGTATATATAAATATTATTATTATTATTATTATTATTACTTCCAATGCGGGAACACTTACTTTTATGGTATTCGCTACTACTAAACAGCAGATATTTGTTAGTTATTTTATTATGGGAACATCATGCAAGCGGAAAACGTTACTCCTTAGGACAACAAAAACATCGTGGGTTCTCGTTATTTAAAAGCAGGAACCAAACAGAAATCCCTATTCTTGACTTGCCTCCTCATTTTTGGGGACTTTGGAGGACATTCCGACTACGAAAATTTTACACATACCCTAGCCCTATTAAGGAACACAGCGTATCTTTGACAGGCTCAAGTCTCGAATTCTAGTTACAAGATGTCTTTGCTGAATGAGCTATCTGGGTTCTGTATAGATAAATATAAAATAGAGGTAGTCATAAAATTAAGTGAGAACTTCTATGAAGTAACATGAAGTAACAATTTATTTATTTAAAAAACTTGTTTCATTTTACAATTGTTACATATTCTTAATTAAAATCCCCTTTTTACATAGTGATAAATAATACCAGAAACGGTAAAATTAAGAAAATATCAATGCAAAACATTAATAGGATAGACAGATAATAGTCTTCAAGCTAGTGGTACTTTTCAAAACTAAGTGCAAAGAAATTCTGAATTGTTTACATCGCCAGGAAGTTTCACTTCTAATTTGATTCTTGTAACACACACGGCATTTCTTAGTAGGTTTTCTTTTATTCTGATTCATCCAATTGGCAGTGACTTGTATCAAGAAATTCTAAGTAAACAATATGCAATAGTGACTTGTGATTTCCACAAGTAACAAAAGTGTTGCCAAGTTCAGTACACTAGAAATTTTAAACTAAATTAATTATCATATTTAACAGTAACTTTAATCACATGACGAGTGTAGCTCGTTATTGTGCGGTATGGAATGAAAAACCAATGACGAGCTAGACTCGTCATTTTACCGGAAGGGGTTAAGTGGGAACTTCTATAACTGTAACTTTAAAAGGTTAACGGTTTATTGACATCTAATGTTAATAGTAAATATCAAAGCTAATGATAATTTTATATTTAACTCAAAAATGAAAGTGATAATTTATAAATTATAGTAAAATTGACAACATACTATTTAGATTACGATATGTATTTGAATAACATGTGTTCATCTAAAACGTCTAAAAAGCAGAAAGAAAATTTATAAGCTACACTAAATATGCTTTTAACATCAAGGAGTGAAATTCATCCCAGTAAAACTCCCATTTCCTTCACGTTTCCGTAACGTAAAACTCTAAATTTCCGTCGAAGGCTAAGATTTCACAAAGACCTTTCAATGCAAATTATACTCTCCTTCCGACAGCTTTTAGCATTTACTGTGGGAGGAATAACAACCAATAAAATCAAAAGTTATAGAGAAGTGTTCGTAACTATCCTACATAAAAAAACAACGAGACACGAAAATCGTGTTTATAATTTTCACGATCTGAGCAAAACACGAGACACTGCGCTATGCATAAACTTGATTAAGGAAGTTAAACAGTTCGTACGGGTTCTCAGGACGAGATTTATCTTAATTTAGACATTCTATTGTCTGGAGATATCTAAGACTTATTGTTCGGGGAGTTTTCTTAATAAAAAAAAATCGATTCTTAACACACCGTTTCGCTTTTATAATCAGTTAAATATTGACGTATAAATCAATGAGTTGTGAATTGTGCCACAGCTATTGGTTTTCTGAGAACACGGAACTTCAAAAAGCAATAATTTATTTCGGAAACTACTGAACTTTCATTCAAAATAGTAAAAGAAGGGTTTCACTCGTTGGTTTAAACGGTTATGTGCCAAAACTACGGAATGAATAATTTTGTAAGCTCAAAATATTATATTCTTTCATTAACCTTGCGAATTTTCTCAGAATGAATTCATTGCAGAAAAAAAGGCTAAAATATCCTCGCAATTTAAAAGAAACAATGTGTGTTAAATATTCTTTTTAGAAAGTTTATTTTTTAAGAGTAACATAAACAATGTTGTTTGATAAAATATATAAAACACTAAAATCGACATCAAAATAAATTTTGAATTAAATATAAAACGATTTCATGAAAAAATGAGCAGTTTAAGAATTAAAAACTGTCATTTCAGTGAAATATATATTAGCCAATACTATTCATTACCTTACTATATATTTAGCATTCATATAGAAACAAAACTGGGTATTGAATGTCACTTTATGAATAATTCGTATAAAACAAATATTTTTACTCCTAAATTTTTATCATTTTTTTGTCTTTGTAAAGTATTGATAAAAACTCCGTATCTCTATTATGCATATTAAATTTTATAAAAAAAATATTAATAGTAATTTTCTTTATACAAACATGACCGTATGACAAAATGGATATCTTTTCAAGATTATATATCATTCAATTTTTTAAACAGAGATAAAATTACATTTGTATTACAGTGTACTCCGCTTAATGTGATCAGTTTGGGACACCGTGATTTTGATAACAATAACCGATTCATAACAATAAACGATATACAGAATTAGGTAAATTTACCCCCCTTCCTGTAATTCACACGTACTAAATTTCCTTGAATTCTCTTGTAAACAATATTTTGGCTTGTCTTCCATCGCTGTAACCAACTGTTTGTTACAACAAAATCTTTTTTTTTTTTTTTTTTTTCAATTTGAGCAGCTAAACTTTTATCTTTTTGTTTGCTTTTGTTTAGGGCTCCGTTGACTGGAGCATAACGTTCTCGAACATTTTCAAACCAACGTCTTAGAGCCTTTTCAACTTGCTGATCTTTACCAGCTCTATTGCGTTTGCACTCCTTATTTTAATTTTGTTTATCTCGTCTAGTAAGTTCATTCCGATTTTTCAAAATTTTGTACAATAGAGGCTAAGAATTGTTTAACTGCTCTGCAGCATTGCACTGACACACTTCTGGTAACCTGTCATAAAGATTTAAAATTTCTTTTGTTTTAATGTTAAATCATTTAGCTTTCTGGATACCATATCTACAAGTTGCAAGTGAGCAAAGCATAAAATGTGAATACGCTTTTTCTCAGTTCTAATAAGAATGTATTGCTTTCTGCTTATCTGACAACCATTGACCAGCAGCAGATGTGCGTATTTCTGAAAAATTCCAGGAAGGTGTAAAATCCAACTCCTTTGGTCATTCTCCATTTCCTTAGGTGGAAGAGGAGAATTCTCAAATTCAAACAGCGAAGGAAACGAAAAGAAGGGTATTCTTTAGAATTAATTGTGAATATTCCTTTGCCAGTTAAAATGAGGTTCAAAAATTGATAGCATTAACCGATGTAACGATCACATAAAGCGATCATTTTAACATAGAAATAAATAGAGAAAATCGGGACCAAGTAATTTCGATAACAATAATCGATTGATAACATTAACCGCGATCACATTAAACGGAGTCCACTGTATTTAAGTGCAATCTGGTACACATTTTTACTGGAAACATTGCAAATATAAACATTCATCCTTTATGCTAAAAAAAGTAAAAACATAGCAATAAAAAAAATTTTTATTATTCCTTGGTTCCACGTTTATTCCAAGTTTTTTTGCTCAAATCATATAACAAACTTCTACATTATTTAACTTTCATTTATGCATTTTTTACTTTGCAGTCTATTTCAGCTTTTGCTTGTTGAGTAATTGATCATTTTAAAATCAGTTGAACTTTGTTGAACTCGGTCAACTTTGAAACTTTTTACCCTAGAATCCTTTCAATTTGGTTTGGTTTGGTTTGGTTTGGTTTGGAGTGCTACGGTCTACTTTTTGCAACACGAGGGCTAATAATACCGGGAGCTACAGCTTAAAGCCGATTCCGAACGGCTCCGAACACTCATGCCACAATGGAATTCGAACCCACGAACTCCGGTACCGAAGACCAGCACCCTAACTAATCGGCCATCGTTCGGCCCTTACAATTTGGAGACTTTTATAATTAAAATAATAAATCTGAAAATAACATTAATGTACAATAAATCATTTTTTAAACATTGTATGTATAACTTTCCTTTCAGACATAATAATTGTGACAATAATTAGAAAATAGCCTTCTACGGTTAATGAATTCAAAGAAATAAATCTTCTAAATAAATTAAATCAATCTGACTTTTCATTTGTAAAATACAACAGCAATTCTGTCATATGTTGAAATAATTAAATAAAATATTTAATTAAGTTATCTAAGTAAATGATAAAAATAACGATGTTATGATTCGAGTTCGTCGTTATCTGCGTATCAAAACCCTACACAACATGAAAAAAAATCAGAAAATTCTTGTTGATAGAAATAGCGTCGTGAAAGAAAAGAAAGTATGAATGGAATTTGAAAGATAAGAATTCTGTACATTTTTCACGTGGTTCAACAATTAAGGAACAAGGTGGACAGAGAACAAACATTATTTGTAGCACCAATTTTTATAACTTCGTTTCACACAATCTACTGAAATATTTATGGCAGTTGTAATTAAATTATCTTATTTTAAGTTTTTATGTTTTAAGTAATTCGCACACTGAATATGTTATGATAATTGGATTTAACCCTTTGTATCACGGTGTTGAATTTCTGCAAAGTAAGCAAACTTGAACGCCATTTCACACTGAAATTAATGTAATTTTGTTCATAGAATCCTTACGAAAATGTAGCATTAAACTTAACTGTCAAAGTTTCATTTATCGCTTGATCAGTTGGACTTGATTATTAATCAAATATTTCTTAGATTTGTTAAATTAAATTAAGGAGTCACAGTATATTTAAATCTTCAAAAATCCAATTTTTGAAATTTTCTAAATATTTAAACATTTATGTAAAGTAATTGACTAACGACATTAAAAAAATTGTGCGAGTTGTCGAATTATAAAACTTTTTATATGAATATTCGCATGGCTTATACTAGCATTTTCAACTGAATTTTCGATTTTATGCATACTGTTCCTTGAAAATAAGGTATGCTAATTTCTAAAATATTATCCATAAATTCATCTCTTTATAATCTGTTCACTAAAACAAAAAATATTATTTTATGTAAAAGTTTTCTTCAATTTAAAAAAAAATGGGAAGAAAATTTAAATACTTTTATTAAATTATCTGCTTTCATTCTCATCTATTTTATTCATATTTGATTTTTTTTGTATATATTTTGGTTTTAATTCAAAGATAAATGTTTTATTAATTCCTTTTAACTGCAATTGTTTCATGTAAAAGCGCCGGCTTTAATTATTATGCTGCAGGCGTTTTTTATTTTTTTTATTTGCTGTAGCATATTTAAAACCTTTGATTTTTACATTATTTAAAAATGAGAAGAAAATTTAAATACTTTTATTAAATCATCTATTTTCATCCTCATCTATTTTATTCATATTTGATTTTTTTTGTATATATTTTAGTTTTAATTCAAAGATAAATGTTTTATTAATTCCTTTTAACTGCAATTGTTTCATGTATAAGCGCCGGCTTTAATTATTATGCTGCAGGCGTTTTTTATTTTTTTATTTGCTGTAGCATATTTAAAACCTTTGATTTTTACATTATTTAAAAATGAGAAGAAAATTTAAATACTTTTATTAAATCATCTATTTTCATCCTCATCTATTTTATTCATATTTGATTTTTTTGTATATATTTTGGTTTTAATTTAAAGATAAATGTTTTATTAACTCCTTTTGAGTGCAGTTTTTCATGTATAAGCGTTTGGTATGGTTTGGAGCGCTACGATCTCCTGTTTTGCACACGAGGGCTAATGAGACCGTATAAGCGTTTGGTTTAATATTATGCTGCAGACGTTTCTTATTTTTTTATTTGCTGTAGCATATTTAAAACCTTTAATTTTTACATTATTTTCGTATGTATGAGTTTTATTTTCCTACACATCATAAATTAAAGTATATAATTTATTTATATGTAGAACAAAAATAAAAATTCTTTGTATTCATTTTATTAGAAATATAGTAATTTGAATATGATCATATTTATTGATAGTTTTCCTAGATTAAAATGTAATGTTCTCCTTAAACACTAAGGACATTAGCAATAGATTTCTCGCAAAAAGTAGTTTCAAATTTTTTATATGAAGAGAATATATATGAGAAGTAATTTATTAAAAACAATTATTTATGCCTATAAATTATTATTTTTTTGGCTTAAATTCTTCCAATTATTGTTTACACGATAAAAATTATGCATCTTATATTTTGATGAAAATTTCAAATTTCATGTTACAGAAAGCGAGAAGGAAATGGAATTTTTATGCCGATTTCTGATTTTTTTCTAATCGAAGATTTTATTTCAATGTGTAACTTACATTAGTCACAATACTAATTGAAAAATTACGAACGGATTCAAAACATGTCCTAAATGTTACCAAATTTTAAAATTTTATATCAGAGAAAATTAAGAAGAATCAAAAGGAATAAATTAGCTTATTTTGAATCGGAGTTCGTGGGTTCGAATCCCGCTGTGAGCATGGGTGTTCGTAGCTGTTCAGAATCGGCTTTAAGCAGTAGTTCCCGGTTTCATTAGCCCTCGTGAGCAAAACATTAGACCGTAGAGCTCCTAATTCAAACCAAGCCAAACCCTAAATGTTCCCCGAAATTTTAAAGTTCAATCCATGTTATAATTTCGAATAATCCTAATTATTAGATTTATAATATATAAGAATTTCAGAATATACTGACATCTTAATATTAGTATTCCATTGGTGAACGAAACAATGATATTTAAACTCATTTGAAAAGTGAAACAATACTTACATTTTAATGATAACGTGTGTTTGATTGAAGAGGAGAAAAGATTAAAACAAACTATTCGAGATAGATATAGTATTATGAATAAAAATTATGTACTCTATTATAAAAAATGTTATTCTATTTAGGGTTATAATATATGTTTTGTGAGATAAAAAAAGTTGTCATAATTGCAAGCTATTATGATATTTTATGATTTTCGGGAAATCTTAGCCTTCGATGAAAATTTCAAGCTTTATGCTACAGAAAGAGAGCAGGAAATAGTAGTTTTATGCCAATCTCCGATTTTTTTCTAATTGAAGATTTTGTGTCAATGTGTAAATTACATTAGTCACAATACTAATTGAAAAATTACGAATGTATTCAAAACATGCCCTAAATGTTGCCAATTTTTAAAAGTTTATATCAGAAAAAATTAAGAAGAACCAAGATTAATAAATTAGCTTATTTTGAATCGGATTTTTCTTCCTTATTTATGCGATAATTGCAGCTTTATCTACAGATAAACATTAAATGGATTTTCAATTCCCTTAGGCCTAGTATATACCTAAAAAATCATTTGTTTTAAATATTTTGTTATTTAAATAAATATTTATATTCAGTTGTGCACAATTTATAAAAATATTTTCTCTTGAAATGTTAATAAAAATAGTAGATTCTGATACTTCTAAATTTAAAGTTATTTTATTGATGTTCTTTCATTTTGAGCAGTTAATCAAATTTTATTATCTAATATCCTTGCTTGAGTTGTTACAATAATGGTTCCCTTTATTAGTTTTCGTTTGACTCAAAAAACTTTATACAAAAAACTTATTTGAACAAAAACGTTCCCCGTCATTACACCAATTTAACAAACGCACGCAAAATACGGAAACTTCGTAATGACTTTAATCCCATGTTATAATGCACACTTACCTCCTTGTATGGTAAGTGGTAGAATGAAACGCGGAAGAGAACTTATTTTATTAAAAGGTTTTTATTTTTTTTCTCTCCGACTTATTACAATAACAGTAAGCAAAAGAAAAATTCGATAGCGATCTTAAGTCCTATTCCTCTAACATTGAATTTTACTTTTTTTTAGATAGCAATCGAAGTGGCATATTTCTTTGCGATCAATCACATACTATAATAACTGTCATTACTGAATTGGAATTGATAGGAAATCATGTTGTTCTCAGATAGGGCGAATTAAATTACACCTTAAGAAGGCCAATTTGAACTTTAAATTTGGATAATAAGGAATATTTTAACACTTTCCAAGACCAAGTCAAACTTACAATGAAAGTTACTATTTTTAAATGTCTTTGGCAGATGTTCTCAACCTTTTTAGAGCACTGTCCTCTTACCAAATAAAGATATATTCCCTTCCATAATAGTTGATTATACCAAATATTAATGTATCATTGCATATTATTTTATATCTTGCGTCTGGGGCACATGAAATTTAACCTTGGTCGCAATATCCTCCAAGTTCCTAAACCAGTGGTTCTCAACAGGGACGGGAGGACTATGAGGGGGGGGGGGCAATTAATTTATTTCGGGCGGTAGGGAGGCGGAATGAGCAGGTTTTTAGTTCCAAACTCAATTTTAAAAGTACTAAATAAATTTATTACATTAATTATCTAATTTACATGATTTTTACTAGTAATAAAACGAACTTACGCGGTGGTTCCAGATCCAGTTATTTTCATTTTCTATATTCTTCTTGAAATTGGGCCGACATTCAGAAAAATATATTTAATCAACAGCATTCGTTTGTTTTTGTTTGGAGCTCTACGGTTTACTCTTTTGCAATTAAAGGGCTATTGAGAGCGGGACCTACTACTTGAAGCCGATTCAGAACGACTACGAACTTCTATGCCCCAGTGGGGCATGAACTCCAGAGCCAAACTTCAGCGCCCTAACCATTTGACCATAGCATTCGTTTGAGCGTTGTTTCAGCGTGTCTCAGTAACGAAAATTTGATTTGTAACGCTATTGAAGAAAATTATTTCAACATTTTGCCTCTTATAATTGAGTACTTCTACCCTAGGGATAGGTTTACGATACGATAAATAAACGTAAAGGATAAGTATAAAGTATACGTAAAGTATATGATAAGTATAAGTAAACGTATCGTATACAATAGGTATACGATACATTTTAATTAAGAGATTTTTACAAAGAGGGGCATTAGACACATTTTAGTACAATAGGCGAAGGGGTTGAACACATTTCAGCTCCGTAGGGGGTGTTAGCTTTAAAAATAAGAATCACTGTCCTAAACGATACCTCTGAAGGTAGCAGGCCCATCCTGTGCTTGGTCCCTACTCCTAAATTACGAGGTCCCAATTTATTGGTTTATGTTATCTCTAGAGAGTAACTTGGTCACCTATATGGTGAACCCATACTAAAATGGCCAATAAATATCTGAAGCTTGGAAGCGTGGAATGCTATAGAAGAAGAAAATGTACTCTCAATAAAAATAATAATTACTATGTATTTCTAGTTTAGCTGCATATCTATGTATTAATAATCACGAAGCAAAAATTAACTTAAACGGCCATCGAATGTAATAAAATATTGTTCATTAAAAACTTAAAAATGACCATAAAATCATATAAAATAAAAACATGAAGCTGGTGGAGTTTTAACAATTTCCTACTGTCGGCTTCCAAATTTGCTAGTTCCAAACGATGGTCAAATGGGTAGAACGCTGCTTTCCGGTCCAGGACTTCGAAGGTTCAAATCTCACTACTTGCATGGTATTGTTCTTAGCTGTTCAAAATTGCCTTTAAGCAGTAGGTTCCCGGTCTCATTAACAATCGTGTAGCAAAACTTAAGACCGTAGCTCTCTAAACCAACCAATTTCGATAATAATATTCGTAAATCTCGATAGTGTTCGTTCAGTGATATACCTTTTCATATACAGTCAACTAGCAACTGATCTGTGCTCCCAATCATCGAAATATGATGAAGGAAATGGAATTAAAATTTCTTTACTCTAGCCCAGGACTGGCCATACGGCAGCCCGATGTAACAGACTGTAGCTCGCTAAACCAACCAATTTACCAACGGTAATAATATTCGTAAATCTCCACGTTCGATGGAGTACCTTTTCGTATACAATCAACTAGCTACTGTTCTGTGCTCACGATCAGCCAAATATGATAAAGGAAATGAAATTAAAACTTCTTTACTCTATCCCAGGACTGGCCACAAAGCAGCCCTTTCTAATTTCCTGAAATTTATAATTAAAAAATACCCTACTTATTATGATAAATAAAACATTTGATTGACTTGTTATTTTTATACATATTTATCTTTTTATAGATACTAACCTACTGGCCGTCCCTTTTGATTGCCTTAATGCCTCTCCTATACTTCTGTTAACCTGCTACCGCCCCCATGGAATGCCTTAATGGGGAGTTATAGGCCAAGAAGGCAAAGGGCATTAATTCAGTTTTGGAGGGGGCCTTAGCATACCTACTTATATAGAAAATTAATAAAATGTTTTGAAAATACCTTCTGTTTCACTTAAATAATCGTTTTATTTAGCTATCTAAAATTTTAATGTTGTTAACGATATTGGGACCGGACTAACAAATTAATAAAACTTCACCAGCCTCAATCATTTTATTATTTTTTAAATTTTTGTATTGATTTTGAACTTATTTTTAAATTTTCAATATGACACATTTGATAGATTAATTATTTATTACCTTTGCGATTTTTAGTAAATAAGCATACAAATAAAATAGGTATATATAAAATGCAACAATATTTTATTAATTGGTGTAAGTACCTATTCTAGAAAAGGTGACATTAGAATTATTTCTCTTGTAAAAGGGGCAGTAAGAGGCAGTAAGTAGAAAAGGTTCGAAGCTTCTAATCTAGTCTAAGCTACACAGTTCAGTAGACGACACAAGCTAACTCTCTTTTCATTTAGAACTCCATAAAACTTTTTTTGGGCACAAAATCATATTTGGTTGACAATTGTCGCTGCTTAAAACTTTACAAAAAGTAAATGTTACTGTTAGCACTTACACGGATGTATCTTTCATGTCTTTCTGTAGTAAATTCCTCCATTTAGCTGAATAAAATTTAAAGAGTTTCACAGGTTATCAATAGAGTGTTTTACAGAAGAACCGCCCAGCTGTGAATATTCGTTCAGATTTTCTTAATTTATGAAACGAGTGTGGAATAACAATGCATCATGGAACAGAAATAAGTCAAACCAAAAAATAATAATAATTATCACTCGCAATCTGCATAAATTAGGTTAATTAAGTTATAAAATTAAACATAGATGAAAATAATTTTTCACTGATAGCTTTCAAAGTTATGAAAAAAACTGCTATACAAAAAGAAGTTAAATTAAATGCGATCTTTATTCCCGTCTAATTCTTATCTCAAAGTTCATTTTTTTTTTCAAAAGGAAATATTTCTTTTAAACCACTCCATTCATATCAAATTACACATTGCATTATCCCTTAATTACAACCGTTTATCCCTCATATAAGCTTCCTATGAAAGGACTTCGTGAATCATATAATTTTATGAAATAGTCAAATAATGACTATTTTTTTTTTCATTATCAGAGAAAGGCATTTCCAGGGACAAATAATTCCAGTTGTCAGTATGAGTGCCGTTCATAGACGTGAAATCCTTTGAAAGGTACTTAAGAACAATAAGATATCTCCACGGTGATTCACGTAACCCCCCTCCCCCCAATTTTTCTTTCTCTCTCTCTTTCTGCCAAAAATGTCATTGTCCTTTTGAATGACTCTGATGTAACCCAATTGGCAGGATCCTGACAACGATGATATAAAAAAGTAAAATTGAAGAAAGGTTATGTGCCTGGACGGACACTGGAGCACATTGTCAAAATATCCAGCTCGTTTTTTGACAGCAAAATACGTTTATTCTCTACTCTACGCTTCCTGAAATAAAAGCATTATTCTGAAGTCCTGAGCGATAGGCAATTTTTCTTTTTTTAAGCGATGGATAATCATTATAAAAATAGAATAAGTAGCCTCACACAGTAAATAAGGCATTCTTTCAACGGATAATAAATATATACTTCCATGAACTCTTCTTCCTCTGCTTCTAAAAGGAAATTATATTGAAGCTATTATCCGATGGAGCTTCATAGAAATATTATATAAGACTACAATGTTTTTTTAACGTTCTAAAAAATTAATAAGCGTGTGAGGTTTAGATTTATTGATAGCCTATTTAATCGATCACTTACTAAATTTTATTTTATACTTTGTAGATTCTAATTTACAGATCTTTTTGTTATTATTATTCACAATACGGGAGAACTTGCAGTTTTATAGCATTCCCCACCCTCAAGCTGCAGATATTTGTTGACCATTTTATTCTTGGAACACAATTTAGGCATCCAACATTTCTCCCCAAGATGGGACAACACAAATTGGGTCCTCGTAATTTAGAAGCATGTCAATAACAGAAGACCATCAGACTTGGCCTGCCACCTTCAACGGTATCGTTTAGAAACTTGGAGGATATTTTGAAGATAGACCTATTTTACGTGCCCCAACCACATGTCCGTCTTGAGCTTCGAACTCCCAACCCTGAAGTTGTGAAATCGATGCCTTTGCCGACTGAGCTATTATGGCTTTACAGGTCTTTTATATAGCTAAGGCTGGCAGGTTGGTTAGTTAAAGTTTTACGGCGCAAGATCCTATTTAGAACATAAGCGCCAAGCACAAGGTGTTTTTTCGTAAATATAACAAGACATAACAAGTGCTCTAATCTGGAGACAGGACAGGCTAAAACCAGCAAAGGTAAAACCGTACCAATTTAAAAAATTTATAGAAATATCTACTGTATATAAACTCAAGTATACAGGAAAGGTACGTAAAAGATAAAATGATGAAACATTAGAAGGTGAAAGCTAAAAGCATAAAGCACAATAAATGAATTTTAAAATTAAAAATGGAAAAAAGTACTAAAAACAATTCATAGAAAACAAGTTAAATTGACCATAATAAGCCTGTAAAAGGGAAGAAAATAGCAAAGAAAGGGATGCGGGGGTTCATCTAGTTTTTATAGTTAAGGTTCTTTAAGTTTTGGAAACAAAAAACAGTAGGTTTTATTCTGTATTTTGCTCTCTAAATTTTAAAAAAATTATGAATAATAAATTTAATACTAAAGTTATTTTTCTTATGTTTTTCTTTGCTTGTGTCTAAATAGACTTTTGAATATGTACGTACGATTAAATGTCAAGAAAAGTTTCAGTAAAAATTATTGATGTATACATATATTCATTAAAATTTATAGATACAAATATTCATTAAAGTGTAAAATATAATTAATTCGTACTGTCCTCAATTTTTTAAGGTTCTTTCCTTGTTTAGGGACAAGTATAAGAAATAATTATAGAAATTGTAGCTTATAAACTGATGTGTTCATTGAAACCAAAATTAATTTTTAGTTTTGCTATCTTTTGTTTAATTCTACAGCGAATTAATTAAAAATGAAACTAATTCTTGACAATAAAATCGAGAGTATAGAGATTGTCCAACTTGAAGAACCTGATGTAAAGGAAAAGAGTTTTAAACAATATCCATAATTAATCTCATGTTAATCGTTTATATAAACATTAATCTAAAGCATTTATCTTATTGAAAACGAAAAATAAATATTATATATTCCTGCGTATTATATCAATAATCTGTCAGTGAATAGTTTTGTCACAGTTTTATATTAACAATGTTTAGAATGTTTTTAAAAATTGCCTGATTGTCAGTTAATTGTTTATTTTTGTTTCGGAGTATTGTGGGCAATTATTTGCATCACAATAGCTAACTACATAGGAACTTGCTACTTAAATCCAATTTCAAAAAGCTACAATCATCTAGACAAAATGTTAATCACATTCAAGTAATTCAATGTTAAAAATACTTCAAAACTCTCTAATAGGGACAGAAAATGAAATTACCAAACCCATGTATAAAATTAAGGCAAATAACAGCTAAACATTATTAAGTATCACGTCATCAATCAAATGTGTTTATACTAGAAACGTTTGGAACAATCGCAGTCAGAAGTACTTTTAATAGTTATAGTAAAAACTGTCACCCTTAAAATCGCATTTAAGTGATTCAGTGTTAAAAATGCTTCCAAACTCTCGAATGGGAACAGAAAATGAAATTATAAAACTTACATTAGAATTAAGGCAAGTAACATTATTACGTCATCAATCAAATTTGTTTATATAAAAAGCATGGGGAGCAGTCATTGCAGATGTGCTTTTTAAAATGACACCGTAAATAATAATATTGTGTTCAAAAGTAATTCATATCGATTACAAAACGGATTACTGGAACGCATCGAGTAAAGCTCATTGAATATCAACCACAGCACCTGAAATGATATCAAAGCATTATTCTTTGCTTAAAGTCTTGTATACACAACACACCTGCGTACCTGCATAACATAAATACCTTAAGAAATAAATAAAAAATCGAAAAGGGTTTTCTCAGTACACAGATTCACTGAGGAGCATCCCAAAAATTCCTTCGCTTTCAACAAATAAAACCGGTCGCTGGCTGAAAAGGCCTTGTTGAGAGTCGACAGAACGAGTTCCAATGGCCTTGTCCAAGTACACCCGACTTATTATTGTAGGTCGTCATCTCAATATACTTTTTTTTCTACTTATAAAGAGGAACCGCAGGAATGTTTTGAAGATTTTCTGAGCTAGTGGTCAGGGGGTAGAAAAAAATAGGAGAGTTGCGATGTAGGAGTGAAATCATATGTGCAGAAATCTAGTTAACTTGTTTCGTAGAATAAAAATATATTTTATCATATCGACACTAGAGGATAGTAATGTTTTGTTCATACTTTTTTGAGTATTATTAACTTCGAATTATGAATCTTAGTTCGCATAAATATTAAGAATAACTTAATCACATCATTTAAAAAATATATATAATTTTTAGATCATTTTTTTAATTTTTGGTTAATTTTTAAAATGCTCTAGCAGAGTTCGTTCGAATTTTTAAAACTTGATTCGATGAAATAGATTTGTAGTATGATATTCCAGTTTATGTGAAAATATGAAATTCCAAATTTTATATAAAGTAGTTTTCTATCCTGATTTTCAAGGAATGCTCAAATTTATAATCAAAAGAAAAATAATTGGTTTGTTTTGGTTTGGAGTACTACGGTCTCCCTTTTGCAACACGAGGGCTAATGAGACCGGGACCTACAGCTTAAAGCCGATTCCGAACGGCTACGAACATCCATGCCACTGTGGGATTCGAACCCACAAACTCCGGTACCGAAGGACAGCATTAATGAGACATTTAAACCCGGTTCTTAACGGGTACTGAAATACATCATACATGCCTGGAATGGGATTCGCGTACATGAACTCCAATACCAAAAGGCTGCACCCAACTTACCGCTTAAGACAGATTTCAATCAGATTCAAACTTTATTAGCAGAGGATTAGAACCCTTGGACTCCGGTTCTGAATGATAGGTTGTGTCAATTCGGTCAGCTTTCCACGTGTCTCGGTTGACAGAGAAATATATCTACAATTTATAACAAATGCAAACACTGAATCTTTTGACAAAGAAGAGATGAACACTGCACTTGGAATATATTCGCTGTTAGTCTTTTAATTTTAACCAATACCACCTAAGAAAATTTCATAAATACAAGAATGCAGCAGTTATCAATATACTGCTTAAGCAAGAGAAGATATGAAACTAATGCATTCTCATATCATTTAATTAAAACTTCTCGAGAATGTTGAATTACTTAATTAAAAAAAGGCAGAGAATATATTCATTAAATAGTTTCGCTTAGTATATACGAATAAAGCTGAACCGTGGCTGTAATAATTCCTGAGCTCCAGGAACCGTATTGTGGGATTTTAAATTAAAAAGAAGCTCATTCATTAGATAGGAGCGAAATTGCCCATTTCATTTAAGATATATATATGAAATATTTTTCGCAAAATACGTCCAACCTTAACAGCTTTCCTAGTCTTGTGAAATTTGCTTGCCATCTTGTTATTTTCATTATTAATATTGATAAGAAACATTAGGGAAAATTTGTAGAACTGTTACCATTAGTTATTATTATTACTTAAAAGGGGAATAAAAGAAGTTACTATAATGAAACGAACATTTTTTATAAGTATTTATTAAGTCTGACTATGACAAATAAAAGAACAATGGTTGAATCGGAAGGGTTCTGTTTTTCGGAATAGGAGTTCGCGGATTCGAATTTCACAGCACGTATGGATGTTTGAAGCCGTTGGGAATAGACTATATCAGTAAGTTTTAATCTTATTAACTTTCATATTACAAAACCCAAATCTCAGGGCCATAACTAGGGCGTGGCAAAGGTAGCATTTGCCATGGGCACATCACTCTTAAGGGAACCGCACCGTGAAGAAAATGGGGTCTAAAAGAGGACAATGCGCCCTAAGTAGAAATAAGGAAAAGTTGAAAAATATATTTCTTAATATAAAATCCAATTTGTTAAAATATTACTTTTTAAAATGTCTCTAGAGACTAAACCTATTATATATTCTTACAAAATGTTTACCAAATACTCCTAATATACCTTAATTCCGAGAATTCATTTTAAATTTTGAATTTATTAAAGCTATTAAAACTAAATTTATATTTAGAAATTTACCATTTTTTTACGAAAATTCAATGTCTAAATAAAAAATAGTCCCCTCAAATAAACTATTCAGTTTATCAGCAAAATAATGCCAACAAAGAGTTAAAAAAATTTTAAGTGAAAAATAGAAGGAAAAATAGAAAAAATAACGTTAAAAATCAATGTTCTAGGAACATTTTAAGAATTAACAAAATATTCTGTGAGTTCATTTTGAATATATATATATATATATATATATATATATATATATATATATATATATATATATATATATACATACATATATATACATACATATATATACATACATACATACATACATACATACATACATACATATATATATATATATACATACATATAAATAACCTAGCATACAGACCAAAACTAGAAAGATATATTTAAAAGAATCGACTATACTTTAAAGAATGAGCTGATTGTAATACTGGTAATAGGGTTATTATTATTGGGAGTTAATCCTCTTTTCTAAATCTTTGTGAATGATTTAGTTCTAAAGAATATTATAAATATTAACTACAGAATATCTTGAAGCAATATAACTACATTATTATCCTAACTTGCATTAGATGCAATAGCTTTCTTTTCAAGAGCATAACAGATAGTAATAATATAAGTATATTTCTCTTAATGACTGTCCCTATTAGGCATAACGATCAAGTCATGATTTGAAACAAAAACAACAATCAAGTATTCCATTGGTCATCATTCTACAAGAAGTTGTTCGACTGAAAAAAATACGTTTCACTTTTTTTCTACAACTTGAAGCTATATCAATAGTGTGTGGAACGTGTTGTAACATCTTGCCTGTGGTCTGCAGGTAAAATATTAGTTGTGTTGCGAAAGGAGGAGAAATAGGACTAGAAACAAGCATTTGAAGAATGCGGAATTCGTGTGGTTCTATTTCAGATTTCAGTAATGAAACACTGGCGTGAGATAAATAATGCGTAATGAATTAGGCGACTTCTTTTGATTAATATGGGGTTTCTTAAAGTGTATTCCGCGGTACCCTAGGTTTCCGCAATGACCTTCTGAAGGTTCCTCGAGAAATTTATAAGCACCAACAAAATTTTAAAGAAAACCCATACATTCAGTCTCTAATATTTCATTAATCTGTTTGGCCAATTTTTCAGCCGTTGAATCATGAGTTCTGTGCTTGCACAGTCCCTGGAATCTGAAGTTTGTTAAATATTAAAAAAAAATACCTTGTCTTACCATATTACCTTAATTCTTTTTAGTCACCTTGTTTCTGTCCAGCACTTTTATTTACAATTTTCATGATTGCAGGCTATCTTGATTTCTCCTCAATGTGTTTTTAATCTTTTTCCTCGAAACTCATGCATTACTGCCCTAATACCAGTAGAAATGTTTATTTTGTTTGTCATGCCAACTCATTTTCATAGTTTTTGCATATCCATCGTTAGTATCCCAGTACTAGAGGGCTTGGCCCAACAAGTGCTGCAGTCTATTCTTCCTGTGAGATCCTGTGAGATTAATATCTTGGCTCCTATTTTGGAGGGTGAAATCCTAAGATTGCCATTGGTCGGTGTTTTGAAATTCTATTGGCCGAATTTTCGGTTTCTGGATCCCAACAGTATTCTGTGATTTCACAGTTTCTGGGAGTTCTAGTTACGTTCTGTGCTTAATCCTAATAAATTTTTAAAAAAAATTAAATTTTAACCTTCTCAATTTGTTAACTAATGCCCTATTTATCAGACCAGCTTAACTCTATCATGTTTGAATTCAATTTTTCTTCGTCTGATTTAATCAATTTATTACCTGTTATGCTTTAATTCTTCGTCCTAACTCAAGCATTTTCTCTCCTTTTTCTCTCCATATTTAACTTTTCTGTGTATGTCCTGCCAACGAATACTCATAGTCTGATGCAGTAGCACTAATAGTTACTCCACTACTAGAGGCCCAGGAAGTGCTATTTAGAAATCTTCCTGTGAGATTCTGTGAGACATTAATCCCTTACATAGAATTAATAATAATAGCTAATACACCAAAGGCTCAATAAAAGGAATCTATAAATTGATGAGGCAATGAATTATTCAAATCACATGCGACAATACAGCACAAAATGTTGTGAAATATTCATAAATTTATCATTTCCCTTGTATAATTTTATTTAAAAAAATTCGGGCCCATTACCTTTTGCGTCTATATTGATGCCTATATGAACCGAAGATAATTCTAAATTTGTCAACCTCTTGTGACTAGTTCTATAGAGAAGAAATGTTTTGTTCCTTTCAATATTGAAAGCAATCTTGCAACACTTTCAGTAAATACTAGTGATATATATACAAAATTTAATATATTTGAGAAAACTTTTATAATGTATTTATTAAAACAATTTCATGTAGGGTCCAGAATCCCGGGCCTTCCTCTCTACAAATGCGTCCTTTAATAAAGAATTATAATCCAATTAACCACGTATCATTATATTTACTAACTTCATTTTAATTTCTCTTAGAATTTTAATTAGAGCGAGTAGCCTTTTATATTCTCCTAAAGCAAAAAATCTTAAGATGTGTTCAAAATTGAAAAGGCAGCTAAGTTCAAGCTTATAATCAATAGTAAACAAATGATAGCATCATTGTTCGCTATTGAGGAGGACTTAATTCACGCTAGAAAAGTGGAAAAAAGAAAGATCTTTTATGTTCCAGTTTAATTAAACATTTCAAATCCTTCCCGTCCCATCTCAAGGAAGCGTTTATCGTTTTAATTTCGCCTCTCATAATGAAATATTCAACTCTCCACGGACAAAAAAAATGATGAAAAAAAATTTAGTTTCGTTTGTCTTGGAAGAAAAGTCCTCTGTTTTGTAAATGGTTTCTCGGGGATTTCACAAGAAAAGCGTCCAAGGGAGATAAAATTTTTCAGCTTAATGAAATGTTTATCAAAACATGGCGAAATGCAGGATCAAAAAGTTTGTGCAGTTTGAGAGTATAATGCTTGAATTATGATGTTTTTGCTTTGAACTCCAGGAAAATTATAAATATTTCATATGTTAATTAAAGCAACATTTAAGTTTTTTCTTGCATGAAACTGCGGATTTCACGTTTAACATAATTCCTACCCTTTGTGCAATTATATATTTCATTCTCGGGAATTCAAGTCACTAGAACTCATGTTCGAATTGCATAGAATACTTTTGCTGACTTCACATAACAGGCTTCAAAGAGAAATTATCTGTAATCATCTGTTTTATTTACTTTCCAATTATTTATATTTATTATAATGGGATATTCAAATTTCACAAAGACTCTTAAGTATACGCAAATAAATAATTTACAATTTATCAATTTCTATCCTTAAAACTAAACCATCCCAATACTAAAAACCACTTACAAATCTAAAACAATAAGCCCCAAAATATTACGCAGGCAAATTAATGCTTCGTGAGTTGATTTAATTAAGTACATCAATTTATTTTTTATTACGAAATACTTTTAACACATCGGATAATATTAAACAGGGAACAAAAATATTTTATCGATCAAAGAGTAACCGGATTTACTTCTTGAGTTATTTTCTACTTTTATGCGGTCATAGAAACAGATTTTTTCCTATGGTGAAAGTTTTTCCAACCTTAGAATAGAAGGAAATTTTAACTGAATTATTGAAATGCGCTACTGTTACTCTCTAGAAAGAAGAATTGGATTGTGGGATACATATCGCTCTAATTTATTCTTGCAAAGGGAAAAATAACTTTAAGATTTTAAATGTAAATATGTTTTAGAGTTTACTTATTTCTTATTGCTAAAAGTTATTGCTACAATGAAACAAATAGTAGTAAAGTTTTTTTAAGAGCATCAATAATTTTTAAAACCGAAAATACTGCTAAATTCCATGTAAATTTAGAGTATTTTGATTATTTAAAAATATTTTTCTAAAAATAATCCGTTTTTAATGTGGTAACTATTTTAAACTGAAAAACTAAAAGTATAATTTAGAATTATTCAGTTTTTTTTTCGTAACTTTTTCCTGTCACGTACATCACATATGATATACACATTATACGCTTGTATATCACATGTGATACATGTGAACTATATTTTAATAGGAAGATAATTTGGCTTAGCGTCTTGAATTTAGTTATGTTTTCAGTGGGATGAAATTTAAAACTTTATCAAATGTACATCATATAATTATTCCCTCATATGAGAACAGACAACAGATTAAAAACAAATCTAAAACATCTCGCAACTAAGCAGATTTTTTAAACATTTTTTTTTTTGCATTTACATTACGTTGGAATTTTATTTATTTAAAAATCAGACAAAAAAATTAAAAATTCATCATTCCTTATGTTTTTAATAACAAAAATGCTTTCACAAACGTAAAAATACGGCAAATAATAACATATATAATATATTGTCCTTTTCCTCTATTTTATGAGCAATTTGAATTTGTTTATTTGATGTTTTAAACTATATAACTAATTTATATTAATAGTACTAAACTAAAAATACAGCTTCAATTATTCAGCAGTCTTACTCTCAGTGAAAAATCTATCTCATAACCAAATAGAATTTCTTTTGTTATTCTTGGATTAAACTTACATTATACTTTCATTTATTTAAAATTCAGACATTAAATCACCAGTAGTTATGTTATATCTTTAAAAACTGAAATAACTTTCAGAAGCATACAAATAAGGAAAAGGATACGATGTCTAATTTCTGATTCTATTTCTCGGTTGAATGAACAATCTCATTTTGGGGACTTACTAGTTTTTTAACTACGTAACTTTTTGAATTACTAAACTAATATTAAATAATCAAATTATCTAGTAATTTTTTTAGTGTCAGAAATAAGGGTAAAATATCTCTCTTAACCAAATAGAATTTCCTGTAATTTTCTGGGATTAGACTGACATTAAACATTCATTTGATTTAAATCCTGGTTATTTTTAAATATCTGCAGTTATATAATGTCTTAGAAAACTATAACTGCTTTCACAATTAGTGAAAAGAGAAAAAGAATGCGATATGTAATATTTTATTCATTTTCTAGTTGAATGAGCAATCACAATTTGGGGACCATTATTTTATGTTTTAACTATATATTATTTAATTACTAAACTAAAATTAAAGCTTTAAATTATTCAGTAATCATTTTGTGTTTTAGAAATAAATCAAAAATATTTCTCGTAACCATACAAATTTTCCTGTAATTTTCTAGGATTAGAATTTCATTGAGCTTTCATTTATTTAAAATTAAGTGGTTTTTTTTATCATCGGTAGTTATATCTTTTATAGAAACTAAAATTGTTCTCAAAAGCATAGAAACATGAAAAAGAATGAAAGGTTATTCAGTTTTTTTTTCGTAACTTTTTGCCTGTCCTGTACATCACATATGATATATACATCTAATACATTATACGTTTGTGCATCACATGTGATACACAATGACTATATTTTAATCGGAAGATAATTTGGCGTAGTGTCTTGAATTTAGTTATGCTTTCAGTTGGATGAAATTTAAAACTTTGTCAAATGTACATCACATAATTATTCCCTCATATGAGAACAGACAACGGATTAAAACAAATCTAAAATATCTGCAACTAAGGAGATTTTTTAATATTTTTTTGGCATTTACTTTACGTTGGAATTTTATTTATTTAAAAATCAGACTTCATCTAAATTGTGAAACTAAATTAACTAAAATTCGTCATTTCTTATATTTTTAATAACAAAAAATGCTTTCCCAAACGTAAAAATACAGCAAATAACATATAATATATCGTTTTTTTCCTGTATTTTATGAACAGTTTGAATTTGTTTATTTTATGTTTTAAATTATATAACTAATTTAAAGTACTAAACTAAAAATACAGCCTTAATTATTCAGCATTCTTTCTCTCAGTGAAAAATCTGTCTCTTAACCAAATAGAATTGCTTATGTTACTCTTGCAA
>CM063505.1:6160052-6162552 GCA_032207245.1 Pardosa pseudoannulata
AATTGTTCAATTTAAAATTTAAAACCAATGCCTAATACCTCTTTAAAACGCTTGGGGGGTATTATTTTGCTAATAAACTGAATATTTTATTTGAGGGGACATTTTTTATTTAGATGTTAAAATTTCGTAAAAAAAAAATGGTAAATTTCAAAATATAAATTTAGTTTTAATAGCTTTAATAAATTCAAAATTTAAAATGAATAACTGGAATTAAAGCATATTAGGAGTGTTTGGTAAACAATTTGTAAGAATCTATAAAAGGTTTATTCTCTAGAAGCCTTTTAAAAAATAAGAAAATTTATACAAAATAATTTTCACATATTGGACGAACACATTGGATTTTATAACAATTTTTCCTTATTTCTACTTAAGGCGAACCATCCTCTTTCGGACCCCATTTTCGTCACGGTGCGATGCCCCAAAAACTAATGCTCCCGTGGCAAATGCCACCTTTGCCACGCCCTAGTTATGTCCCTGCTTTTGGTGATTAAAAACAATCTTTCAACATTAGCAGCGTAAACTAGAAATGTACGCAAATTTTAATAAGATGAATAAATCTTATGTATACAGTGTAATTCTTTTAAGGAACGTCCAGATTCCCTCCCACCCCCTATAAATTCATCCTTGTACGAAACTCCTTAGAACTATGGAAAATATAAAAAAAAAAAACATGAAATGAACTACACGGCATACTAAAACTAGTTCTGTGTGAAAATAAAATTCTAATTATACCAGTTAAACAATCATCAATAGAATAGCAATATTAATCATGTTGGATTTCTTCTGTGCTTGGAGAATTCATTTCTAAACTGCCCTGATGTAGATAAACTGAGTGAGAAAAACTGAACCGAACGAAAACTGTAGTTAACACTAATTGGAAAACACGCCTCGGAAACATGAAACTCCTGGCACGAAGTTACACGGGAACGAACTCAGATTGCATGCTGCAACCACAGTTGCGGTCTATCAGTCTATCATCCGAGACTGGATATCTCAGAAGTGATTAAAATTTGCTTAAACTAGCGAGAGATTGCGGTTAAATCTCGTTTCATCCTTCCACGAAATTCCTAGGAAATTGTGATGAAATGCAGAGGGGGTCAAATATATTTATTAAAATACTGCTGTATCAGTCTGTGCTAGGTAAAAACGTCTAATAGAAAAACTTATCTGGTTTGGTTTGGTTTGGTTTGGAGCGCTACGGTCTACTGTTTTGCACACGAGGGCTAATAAGACCGGGACCTACAGTTTAAAGCCGATTCCGAACGGCTACAAACATCCATGCCAGCAGCGGGATTCGAACCCGCGAACTCCGGTTCCGAAAGAGCAGCGCTCTGCCATTCGGCCATCGTTCGGCAGGAAAAACTTATCATTCTACTTCAGTTGGGTTATTTATTTGCGTATAGTAACTATAACAAAAAATTGAGAATCTTATTTGAGCCAGAAAATTCAGAACCTTGCGTCTTGCTCTGACAAAATGTCGACCGGCATATATAAGTGTTTGTAATATGCACACATACACACATACGCATATATTATATGTCGTACACTTGCGAAATATATATGATGATATTTTAATATAAAAATAACCAACTTTATATGCAATTATAAATTGATAATATAATTTGTATTTTAATTTATATTCCTGATGATTCTATCCTAAAATTGGCCGATCGATGGCCGATTGGTTAGGGTGCTGACCTTCGGGATCGGAGTTCGTGGGTTCGAATCCCACTGAGGCATGGATGTTCGTAGCCGTTCGGAATCGGCTTTAAACAGTAGGTCCCGGTCTCATTAGCCCTCCTGTTGCAAAAAGTAGACCGTAGTGCTCCACACCAACCAACCTATCCTTAAACTGAAACCTTGGAAAACTATCTTATTCTTCCCTTCACATTCTAAAAAATTAGCGACTTTGCATACATTAAAATTAATAGTTACACTAATACACACATATATATATAAATGCCATTCACTTCCTTTTCATATTATAGTGTTGTGTTAAATCAGTATTATTAGAAATTATAATTACTATATATTTCTCACTATATTATATGTGTATATATATATATATATATATAAATTAATATATACATATATATTATATATGTACATATGCACACAAATATATACACATACATATATGTAAATGCATACATACATATGTAGTAATATGTATTACTGGATTTCACGAAAATAACTATATATGTGTAATAAGACGAAGTCCGAGACGGGTGGTTGCAGTCATGACCAGAAGAAGGCACCGTTATAGTCAAGGATTATTAGCACAACGTTGAGGGGACGGGTTCCACTTCAATATAGGTCCCGGACAAACTAAGAGATCAGTTAACATGAAGTTCTAAGTAAAAGGCTAAGTAACATATAGATCAAAAACTATGTGAATATCCGTCTATGATAGTGTGTATCTCCTATTTGTTCGGAAATTTTCTAAATTGGCCGCAAGGGGGGAGTATAAAGTTTTAATTGGTTAGACCCCTTCTTTGAG
>CM063505.1:6170052-6187378 GCA_032207245.1 Pardosa pseudoannulata
TATGCCTAAAATAAAAACATTTATTCCCTCGTACTGAGTGAGGCTATCGGAAAGACAATTCCACATCGGAGACCGGTGAAGAAGATTAAATCGAATAAGCTATATCGGTATTCGTTCAATATCATGATACATCACCGAATTGAAAATTTGAAAATCGGAGTCACGTTGCAGAACGTTAAATCGATATTTAGCAATGCTTAGCGAAAATATTGATTATTAAGAGATATATCGGTACATCATCTGATTCAAATAACATCGATAGTGGAGAAATCCAAATACATCGATCAAGTGCTGAAAGACTTGGTTGAGTTCTGATTGCTGCAATCAATTTTTTGCAATATAAAAGCTAATTATAGACAAAAAGATATTGATTCTGGATGGCTACAAAGTCATAATCTTGTACAGGGATCCGAATACAGACTCTGGACTCGATTAAACGTATTTACAAATAATAACTCGTATATAATTTGAATAAACATATATAACAGAGGTGGCAAAACTTCTTGATAGACCGAGCTATTTCTCAAAATTTGAAATGTTTCACGAGCCTCAATTAAATAGTATTTAAAAGGTATGCAAAAAAAGGTATTAAAATGTTTTTTCACAGAAATTATATTTATCAAATGTCATTTAAAAGTTCTTCGTTCTTAAATTTTTCAAGGAAATTTTTGAATTGATGGTGATTTTTTGCATTGGTGCGAATGTAATTTATAATGTGTTACACTATTTTCATAACATTAAGATATTTTAAATATTTTGTAGCGAGATATTCTCGGTGAATTATGCAGTGAATCGGTATGAATTATGGAATTTAAGAATCATCTCTTAAAAGGACAATAAGACCGATTTTTTTACCCAGCATTGCAGAAGCTCCATGAGTTGTAATAATTTTTTTAAATTTAATAACACAAAAATGGAAAGGAAACTAGGGTACATTATCTAGAGCCACAAATAATCCTTCAAAGAACCGCATGTGGCTCGAGAGCCGCAGGTTGGCCACCTCTGATATGTAATATATAAAACTTTTTTTCTAGCAAAACTTATTAAAGTCAGTCAATAATCCCATTATCTTCATAGATGCATCTTCCAACCAAATTTATTCGAATAGGTCGAATTAAATACTACGTCGAAGTTTTCCAGTTGCACATTTCGAAGAGTAATTTCTGAATTCTTCCCCCAACGTGTTCGTGGCAAAATTTACATTTACTTTGTTAGCATTTTCCTAAACTGTTCTAGTTTTGATTAAACGTTTACAAACACGCTCTTATTTTCTCTCTCCTGCGGTTGCAGAAATGATACAGAATAATATTTCAGTATGCAGTACGAGAAATTTTCTCACAGTTGAGGTCTTGAGTTAAATGCTAGATTTAAACTCTTCCTACCACGACGCGAAAGTTGGTAAATTTTGGAAATGAAATTTAAGAAGTTTCTGTGGACAAAGACGCATTATCGCGTGCTTGAGGAAACTCTGCAACAGAGATATTTATTATTGCTTTGAACGGTATTTGGATTAAATTTCCAACATGAAACGGAATAATAAGTTACCTTGAGAGTTTCAGCAAATTTTGTGAAGACATTATTAGTCATATATATGTGTACGTGTGTATGTGGGAAGAAGAAATACAACCACACTCACTCAAATTTGTAAAGCGTGTTTTTCACCCACTACAATTTTAAAAGTTATTTCGCTGTTGGATAAGAAAAAGCCAAAATTTGGAGGTACAAATAATTTATTGAGATAATCCGTCTTTGGCATTCTGCAACTGCCTACATTATCTTATATAGCGCCATGACGCAATAGTTTTGGTTTGGTTTGGAGTGCTACGGTCTAGTGTTTCGCACAGAAGGCCTAATGAGACCGAGGCCTTTGATTTTGGTTCTACTTAATTAAAATCGATACGGAAAACCATAAATGTACCAATAAATGTTAAAATACTCTTAATATTACAAAAAAATTATATTTTTAGAAGAGCATAAAAATATGTGTGTATTCTTTTCTGAACCAAAAATCATTTTAATTTATTCCAAATAAATTTTGAATTTGAGTTTTTAGTTATGCCGTTTGCAAATAGATGGAAATACTAGTTTAAAATATTTGCATTTGATATTCCAATTACACTGAACTGTTTTTGCATTTATCAATCTGTTTTTCTCGTCTAATTTTTTGACTGAATATTGTATTGTCACCTGAAATCAACACATGTGCACAATTTTACATCTCTAGCTAATTATGAAGGAAGTTAAAAATTTATTACAAAATTTGAATTGACAGGCAAGCGAAGTTAAATTAGAATGACAAAAAATGTAGAATACTACTATAAATGAATATACTTCGCAAAAAGAAAATTATTACTATATTGAATAATTTCGATTGCAGTTTAACTTTTAAAATTATTTGATTCATAATACCATATCTACATTGCATAAAGAGTAAAATATATTTTGAATCTTTAATACACGAATCTGTTTCTACCATTGTTGTTTATACAAAAGGATTTACAAATATATTGCGACAATTTACATTTTTTATGAATGTATAATAAAATAAATATTAATACTTTAGTTCCCCAAGCAAATTTATCCTTTATCTAAGTCGAGTTAAAAATATTTTATCATGGTAAAATATTTTATACGTAATAAATTAAAAACAACAAAAAAAAAGTTCAGTCTCAAAACATCGTAAAATTGTCAGAAAATAGCAAAGAAAAAAACGTTGTTAATGAGAACAGCATAGTTCTTTTCTTCTCTTGACAGTTTGAATAAGGACAATAAATTTTGAAAGGCCGACTTAATTTCCTACATTTTGTTCTTTAAACTCAGAAAATGGCTTTGTGCATACTTAAGTGAATATTAAAAATTGAACAATGGGAAGAAAACGTTATTTTTTTTCCTCGCGTAAGGTATTCAGTTTCCTTTAAGACACAGATATTTAAATTCGTTTTGAATTAAATCCTTCTTTTTAAAGTGTTCTAAGCTTGGCTTAGATAAAAGCAAATTATTTGTAACAGCATAAATCTCCAGGAAATCTCTCTGAATTTATAAAATTTTAAATTAGAGTTTGGGGTAACACAGTTACAATATACAGCAGTCTGTAATGTTTCTTATATACTTTTTCTTTAAGAATTTTAGATGAATGGTAAAGTGTTTTTAAATACGTGTTTCGAAATTTTTCAGAATATTGTGTTCTTTTGATTACGAACAAGTATTATTTGTATCAAATAGATAAAGATTAAATAACATTCAAGCAATAAAATATCACTGAATTTAAAATTACATTTACATGACCTGAATTCTCTTTACATTTTTTAAATGTACTTTAGATAATTCTTGATTTTCTAAATAAAAAACCTAATTATTCATGTTTCTTGCATAAAAATGTAAGTATATTTGTAATGTACAAGAACGTATTTATAGGTGTGACAAAGTTTAGACTCTCCCCGAAATATTTTCAATGTACGCATAAATTTTATATCAATTTTCGCATAAATTATATTTTAATAAACTTATTAAAATCTGTATAAGATACTAGTTTCTACAGTAAAATTCTATCCATTGCAATCAATCGTTTTATACAATGGAAAAAATAAAAATATTTCTTCGCAATGGAACTTGTGGCAAGAATTTGAGAATTTCAGTTTTTACTATCGCTGCATATAGGCATAACTACAACTATAGATAAAGGTTTGAACAAACTAGCCTTGAAAGCTAAAGGAATAATTTTGCTGCTATAAAACGATAGTTTATAAATTATTAACACAATGTGTGAGGCTATATTTTGCAGCGGAATTGTACCGGGACCGGGCATTTTTCACGTAAATTTAGTTATTCAGTTAAATCTCAATAGATCGAAAATTATTTAATTTCTTAACCAACTTTTCGTATTTTATATTCAAATATATAAACAAATATATAAATAGACAAATAAACAAGTTTATATATATATATATATATATATATATATATATATATATATATATATATATATATATATATATATATATATAACTGAACTCCTCGGCGCAACAGCCCCTAGGGGGCCAAGGCCTACGGTGCCAATCTCCATTTACGAGACCAAGGGCTCTGGGGTGCGAACCATATGTTCCGGTTAGGTGGTCAATCTAACGCGGAACCCCCAGCGTTTAGTTCCCAAGCACGCTTGGGAACTCAGTTCATCTACCCACTGAAGGGATGAAAGGCTGAGTCAATTTTGCCCAGCCCGGGGATAACCGCGGACCTATGACGTGAGAGCGCGAAGCGCTACCCCAACGCCATTGGATATATATATATATATATATAATCATTTTCGCAAGGATAAATATAAAGTTAGTAAATCTAAATTCGGCTTCATTTTTTTAATACCTTTATTTTTGTACCCATCGAAACAAAACTAGTTTTTACACTAAATTTTCCAGTACTATGTACGTGATTCGGCTATGCTTTCCTGTATCAATCGTCAGAAAACGTACTAGTACGTGTCTCGCATACAATGTGTTAATAATACCATACTGTTTTCTGATCTTGTTGTCATACAAGGTATGTAATTTTGAAAATAAAAATTAAAAATGTTATTTTTCTTAATATTTTTAATTCTCCTATGTTATTCATAAAATAACTTTAATTTCATTTCATTTCATCGGATAATAATGGATCGTAAATTAATCAGGCTTCAATATTTACCATCTTAATCTGAAAAAAATTTTAACTGAACTTATGTAAACTTTTAAACTTAATCTGATAAAAACTGAGAATGTAATTTAAACAGACACAATGTCGTTGCAAATGTATTTTTCAACTTATGGCGTTTAGTGTACTCTGGATTATTACTCTGGAACCTTCCCGAAAAAACATTCTGGTTACGGCACTAGTAATGTATGTAAATATACACACATGTACAAAAATACAAATACCTAAAAAGCATTTAGCATGTCAAGTATCACGTTGAAAATTGCATTAAATAGGTTAATAATGTCAACTGGAAATCAAAAATTTACAAGAAGTAGACAGACATTAAATACTAGGCATTTGCAAATATTTAAAATACACTGTATGTTTGTAAGACTCATTAATTAAAGTTTAGAGCTATGCTTATATTTGCAGGAATGGCGTAACTTATTCAAAAAGAAAAAGAACAAGTTTATATTGAATTTAGGTTAAACGGGACATATCGTCTTATCTATTACAGTAGAAATCATTAAACTTACATTATCGGAGCATTCAGCTAATTCAAAATTACATTAATGCCGGGTGTCACCGTAAAAATAAATGGAACGTCAAAATGTTTGTTTTCTGTTTCGGTAATAGAATGATAAAAGAGCTGTAATTTAATTCAATATTACTTTCATTATTAACGGTTCATTAACTCATTAGGGGTGACAAATCTGTTGAATTTGCATGTCTAATAGATATTTTAACCATTGCACAGACTTACTTTAAACACTAGGTCAAATTGTCTATTAAACATCATTAAAATTGCAAATTAGTTACAAAAAACTGTTATGGAAAAATAAATTTGAAAAAAAGTTCTTAGACTTTCTCTTAGTAAACGCACCGTGTCTTTTAATTTACGCTCTAAGTTTAAACTAGATTTAAATTTGCCTGGAAAATACTGGAGTATATTTCATTTATGATCCATTATTTACCAGACTAATTTAAACTAATTTTATGAATAACTAGAAAAATGAAAAAAATATTGAGATATGAATTATGACATACCCTTTTAGTTTTCCTTTGCAAAATTACAAACTATATGACAACAAAATTCGAAAACAGTTCGACATAATCAGTAATTTATAAACTAACGTTTTATAGGAGTAAATTAATTCTTCTAGCTTCTACGAACAGTTTGTTCAGTTTTTCAACTGCATTTATAGTTTTGATTATATGCACCGAAATTAATACTAAATTTGTCACACTCTTGTGATCAGGATTCTTGCGAAGAAATATTTTTAGTCATTTCATGGTTAAAAACCGTCTTTCACCATTTATAGAGGAAGCTGGTAGTGTACACAAATTTTAATATGTTTACAAAAATCTTATAATGTATACATTGAAAATACTTGAGGGGATACTTACCCCCCCCCTTTTATGTACATCCTTGAGTTCTATCGTTACAAATAAGATATTCATATATCTGATTTTTTTTTTTTTTTACCTCAATAAAAATTTTGGTATAGATCTAAAAAACTGAGTATTCTATGTTAAATTTTAATATATGATATTTTTATTTAAAAAATAAGGATTTAATGAAGAACCAAAACTTGTGTAATAAATGAACCTTCTAATGTCAATATGAACTATTCGTTCCTTTAAGAATAAAATTTGAACTTTTCTGATAGTGTAATATTTCAGAATAAAATTCTTGTATAAACCTTTAAGACTGTTTTCTCTTTTCTTGTTAGATTTTATTTCGAGTCTGAAATAACACGTAATCCGATTCCTCTTCTGAATTTTAAACTTTTGTTTGAAAGGAAACTTTTTTAAAACGTAATTTTTCCCCTTGTTTTTCTAACTATCGAAATACTTTAGAAGTTCTCCCTGTCTCAAATTGCCCCTGCAGTTAAATAAAGTGTTCACGTTGCTTCGAAACAAAAATTTCAGATGTTATTTTATTTGTTAGAAATACAAAGTTCTAAAATTATCTTACATTTAAAATTAAAAGCACTTTTTTTAAAGAAATTCCAGCATAATTTTCCTAATTAGTTATTAAGTACCAAAATTAAACTATCATCTGCACTTAAAACACGAATAGTTAATTATATGTAAGTAAAGATATATTGAGTGCTGTTTAATGGAGGAAAAGAAATTTAATGAAATATATTCTATATTTTTCTAACATGTAGCGACTTTTTAATAAAAAGAAAATTTTAATCATAATCGAATTAGTTACTTTTAGATCAGCAAAAAATAAATTAATAAAAAGATGATGCAATATTCGAAAAAATAAGTTATGCAGATTTTTATTTCTCAAATACTTAAAAAAAGTATTTGAAAACAAATTACCAAAAAATACAATTTTACATATTACAAAAACTTTACTTAAAAAAACTAAAATTTTATGCATACATACGAAGTACCTACGTATGTATTTTGAAAATTATATTTGCAACCACTTTTTGTCTTTCCTATACACTCTAAAATTTTTATAAAGTTTCAATTTGCCTAGTAAATACTGGTACATTTTATTTACGCTCCAGAAATTGCCACATAAATTTAAACTCATGTAATTCCATGAACAACTTGAAAAATATATATTGAGTAATGAATTACGACATATACTTTTATTTTTAATCACTTTTATTTAACTTCAATTGTGTGTTAATTGGTATTTTGAAATCAAACTTTAACTACTACTTAGTTAGCATAAGATTTTGTAAATAAGTTCAATTCCGACAATATAATATTCAATCACAAAAAATTAGATTGGTGACAGAAAATTAAAATCAGTTTTGTAAATGCAAAAAGCAGTTCATTGTACTTGGAATCCCTATTGCAGAAATTCTAAACTAGTATCGCCATCTATTTTCAAACGGTGTAACTAAAAATGTAAACAAAATTCTTATTTTTCAGTGCATATTTTATCATTTTTCTTGTTTAATAAAAGCTATTTTTGAAAAAATACTGTTTTACATATAGATTATTCTTTTAGAAAATTACATACCTTGTATGGCAAAATTCGAAAACGATAGTGCATAATCCGCAATTTTCAAAATTCCGCTTTATAATAATAAATTAATTCTATTTTTTAAGGTCAAATTGTCAAACACTCCTTTGCATTTACAATTATGCCAATAAGCATCGAATGAAATGCTAAATTTGTCGACCTCTTACGACCAGTTCTATTGCAAAGAAATGATGTTTCTTCTTTTCATGGTTGAAAACTATCTTTCAACACTTGCAGTGGAAGTAGCAATGTTCCCACCTTTTAATAAATAAAAAAAAATTGTAATGCATGCATTGAAAATATTTCGGGGAGGGTCCAGGGACCTCGAAACACCCCCATTCCTTAAAAAAAAAAATCAATACATTCTTCAATAATTAGTTTTATGTCAAGGACTAAAAGTTATCCTATAAATAATAACCCTATTATACGTTAAAGGGGTGTTAATAGAACATTCTCATCTATATCCTTTTTTAAACGGTAATTAAATAACTTCTTAAATAAGATTTTTCCATGAAATTGGAAATACTTTCAAATAAATATATTGTTAATAAATTCTAATATTTTCAAACAAATTAGTAAATAAAACTAATACTGAAAATCTATTGTCCCTTTAAATCCCAAGTGTAGTTTTTTTCCCTTCATAAATGAATTCTGGCTTATTAAATGGCTTCTCCCTTAACATAATCTTTATTATATCTTTCATTCCTTCTTCAGTCCTCCCACAAAACGTGTATCCAATTCTACTCTGGATTTTCCTTTTTATTCGTTGGGGAATTTGGCACTTTTCATTTGATTATCTTCTCCAGTCGAGACCCTATTTCCCAAGTGACTTTCACGCCTTATATAAAAATACAGTTTAAAACCTCCTTCAGCTAAATGCAAAGCACTTTAACAATTCTAGTGACAAGGGAAAGTTAAATATCCCAAAGGTAACATTCTTTTTGGCAAGACACTGAATGCAGGATGTGCAATTTGGAACGTGACAAAGACAGTTTCAGAAATTCATGCGAACTTTCCTGAAGTACCAACTAAATGTGGCGCATTTAACGGGGCAATTCCTTATAAGCACATTTCTTATTGTTTACTGCGCTTGGACGTATTTCTTGAGTAGTAAATCGGGAATGTGCTTCAAGCGACATTTTTGTGTACACCCACATAATAAAGTCACTTAAATAGAGTACGTGTTTAAATAAAGTATCTTATCGGGTTGACAAACTTGGTCTAAAATTCTTTACAACTGTATAATTTTAGCTTAACTACACACTAAATAAAGTCTCATTTAATATAATTCATTTTCTTCCTCTCTTTTGATTTCCCTTATTCAATCTTTTGCTTTCTTTTTCTCTTCTTGCTTGCTTTCCCTTTCTTTTGCTTTTTCGACTTATCTCTTATTATCTCTCACGCAAACACTTCTCCAATCTTTCTTGCTTAGTGATGAATTAGTGTATCAAACACGTAGGTGAAGAACATTTACAGGTTGACAAATTTTGTTTAAGATTTTATTCAAACGTACAATTTTAGTACAACAACTACACACCAAAATAGAATAATTTTTCAAAAATATTTTCTCTCTCTAGCTCTTATTTCTCTCTTTTGTTTTGTTTCTTTCTTTCTCTTTCTCATACAAACACATAGGTGAAGTACCTTTTCAGGCTGACACATTAGGTTTAAAATTATTGACATATGTATAATTTTACTACAAAACTACACACTATGTTGAATATCTATCTGTATTCTCTCTCATTCATTCATGCATGCATTCAATCACTCATTCCCTCATTCTCTCTTTCCCTCTCGCTTGCTTTTTGCAATTTTTCTTTGATTTCTCTCTCTCTCCGTCACAGACACACACATAATTGGAGAACTTTTTCAAGTTGGCAAATTTAAGTTAATATTATGTACAAATGTACAATTTTAGTAATAAAACCATATAATATTTGAATTCTTTTCCATTCTTATACCTTTCTTCTCTCACATACAAATTGGTGAAGTATTTTATCAGGATGAAAAATTTGGTCTAAAATGTACAATTTTAGTGTAAAAACTATACGCCAAATTGACTGTCTCATTCACTATATAATTTATTTGTTTATTTATTCACTCTCTTTCACTTCCCCCATATACACGTACTTCTACACCCTTTCATTCTTAGTCGTAGTCAGTTAAAAACACAAATAATTAGAGTTGGAGAACACATAAAAATAAATTTTTATAAAATATAAGAAAATGAATCATTTGTAAAATATACACCAAGATCTTGAAGTCATTTTTTTACCTTTACAATTCCCTCTCTAATTATGTTTCATATACAAAATATTAAAATAAATATCGAAAAATATCGACAACTTCGTGTTTTAGATATTTCATTGCAGTTATCATGAAGTTAAATTTACGAATTACAATAATTTTATTTTCAAAAGCCTCCAGGTAGTTTAGAAACACCAGCCTAGAGATATCTCCCTAATAAATCACAATCCAAAGCTGTAAGTGGAATACGAAAGCCACAAATAACAATAGAACCCAGCACTGGCTGAACAAAATGGAACTGTTTCTAAAATAAAACCCATGTTTACCTAACCGCTTATGCCACATCAAAATTAACGGTTGCAAAAATTAGGCGGAAAAATTCCTATAAAAACCGTATTTATTCTCTAGTTTTCTCTCCTGGGAAACCTACTCGGAAAATAATTATGAATCCATTATAGAGAGGCTTTTCTCTTTAAATTTTCCCAGTATTCTGTGCACGCACATCTCTTGATGGGCGTGTGTAGCTACAATATGCCGTTCCACAACAGCGAATTCCGCTTATGTTCTTCAGTGTCTGTATGGACACATGAGGCTAAATGAAACCGTTAGGTGCGTTGCGTGCAGAGCGTGTGTTTCCTCGTAGCAACGAAAGGTTATTGAAAAATGATGTGAAGAAAGGCTCCTTCATAATGGCTTCGCTAAACATTTTACACGCTTCGTATCTAAATGTGTTAATAGATCAGTTAAGAGTACGAAATTCGCGATCGGGAAGAGAACAGAACACGGGATGCTAACTAGTATACAGTGTTGCCAACCTTCAAAGGGAAAAATATGGATTCTAGGTCCTAAAATTATGGCATTGGCTTATAAATTATCGTACATTTTTGTAATAGTTAAAACTAGTGTTAATAGATGGCGCTTATACGATATATTTTTCTCGTTATACATATCTCCCCCCTACATTTTTGGGAAGGGGGGTGCAAAAAATATGTAAATATTTAATATGATTCATTAAATATTTTTCTTATCATCCCGTATTTTACTTTAAATGAAATACCAGACATGTGATTTTTCTTCACTGATCTAAGCATAAAATTGTGTGTGTGTGTGTGTATATATATATATATATATATATATATATATATATATATATATATATAATTTGAAATAACTAACAGATAAAAACACTGGACATACCAATTTTTAAAATTCTTTATTTTATATTCGTTTAAAAAAATATGAAACATTAGTAACTAGGTCATATTCAATTTCACAAATATACATTTTTTTTATAATTGACACTTTCCTTTCTTTTATTACACAGTACATATGGGATTTCTAAACCTCTGTGTCAGGATTATTTACTTTCATTTAATGAGGAACTACCTCAAAACATGCTCCTTACGCTGTTCTAAAATCTACAACAGTAATTATTTGATGGGAAAAAGTGATAAAAAAATTAATTAGACATTCTCTGTTTTTTGTTGTTGATCTATGAGTTACAGTTAAATTACCCGTTCTTTTAATTCTCCATTAGTCTAATGTTGTTTTATCGTACAAATCAGGAAATTATCGTACAGTTTTTCAGAATTATGTCACATAATTTTGAGATTATTTTTCATCGTACAGCGTCCTAGGTTATCGTACATATACGATAATTATCGTATGGTTGGCAACACTGCTAGTAAACTTAACACGTGCTACAGAACAAATTTACTTCAGAAACTTGCATGGATATTCATTACCGTTGGCAACCGGAAGAAATAATACCGTGATTTCCGGTAAATAAGACGCGGCTTGTACGCATTTAAGAGTTGAAATTTATTTCCTGCAATGTATTTGCCAAAAACTTCACAGAAGTAGCTGATTTAGCCGACCTTTTACTTAAATACATAGGTCAAGCACCTTTACAGGTTGACAAATTTGGTTTAAAATTTTATTCAAATGTACAATTTTAGTACAAAAACTACACACCAAAATTGAATATTTTTTCAGAAACATTTTATATCTCTTTCTCTTATTTCTCTCTTTTGCTTTCATTCTTTTATCTTTCTCATACAAACACATACATATAGGTGAAGTACCTTTTCAGGCTGACACATTAGGTTTTAAATTATTTACATAGGTGTAATTTTAGTATGTTGAATTTCTATCTGTTAAGGTAGATATTCAACATACATGTATATCATACTATGTTGATATATATGTATAATATCATACAGATAGATATCACACTATGTTGAATATCTATCTGTATTCTCTTTTATTCATTCATGACAAAAAAACAATAAAACAAAACAAAAAACAATTCAAAACAAAAAATCAAGAAACAAAATTCATCGAAACAACAAAATTTAACAGCAAATATAGTGATTATATGATAGTTGATAACTTTACTTATCTAGATTCGATTATAAACACTTCAAATTCATTTTCTATAGAAATTGACTGCAGAATCATCCTGAAAGGAAACCTATTCTATTTCTTATATCGACATCTATTGAAAAATAAATCGATCTCGACAGTAATAAAACTAAAAATTTACATAACTATTATCCGCCCGGTGATAACTTACATATGTGAGACTTGGACTCTGACACAGAGAGACAGAGAGATAAAAAAATAAAAAATAATAATTTATTAATTATTGAGCGAAAAACATTACCCAATACAGTAATAATTGTAACTAAGTACTAATCGGAGAATAAGAACTAATGACGAACTAGAGGCTCTTATCAAACTTAAAAACTGTAAAATTTATCAAGGCACAGAGAGTCTCGTCGCTTGGGTACTTTGTGAGATTGCCTCAAATCATATGTTTAGTTGCATTCTGCAGTTTGAATATTTCTATACCCTTAAGGCTTATTGGTTGGTTGATTGGGATCACTACGGTCTACTTTTTTGCAACACGAGGGCTAATGAGACCGGGACCTACTGTTTAAAGCCGATTCCGAACGGCTACGAACATCCATGCCACAGTAGGACTCGAACCCACGAACTCCCGATCAGAAGGTCAGTGCCCTAAACATTCGACCATAGTTCGGCATTAAAGCTTATTGAAACATTAGATAAAATACAAGACTTGTTTCATAAGAGTAGAGATAAATTAATTTTTGTTCTAGAACCTTTTAATTTCTTATTAAAATAACGTCAGAATTATTCTTGAGTAAAAAAGTATACAAACATGTTTTCTCTAAGTTTTAATCGTAAAATATTAATTTATATTGCGTTGTCGTTACTTACACCGTTATTTACATAGTAAATTAGTTAATATAGCTAGTATTATTGAGTAAATAATACGGACTACCTGAAGTAAAATATTACATTCATGCTTTTTTTCATAATCACTAAGTGACCCAAATAATGAAATTATGCTATTTGAATAAATACTACGGAGTACCTATAGTAAAATATTCAATGTGTACGTTTTTCTTAATCACTAAGTGACCAAATAATGAAACTATCTTATATAAATAAATATTGCGGACACTTATAGTAAAATATTCAATATATAGTTTTTTTTTTACATTCGTTAAGTGAGCAAATAATGAAATTATCTTATAGATGCCATAGTCATGAAGGAATGTATTTTTCTCCCATTTTCAATTTCCCTTAACATATTTTGTTTTTCGTGTAATATTTATTATGTTTCTACAACACCATATTTAATTTCAACTTTAACGAGAAACTATCTTTTTTCTGACATGAAAGTATATTTATTAAACATAAAATATCACTAAGCTGTCTTCTTGAAAAAACTAATAGATTTTTTGAGTAATGACAACTAAGCTTTTAAAATTAATCTCAGTCAAACATGTCACTTGCAGCTATACTTCCTTAAATAAATGCAACTAACTATAAAGCTAAAAAATGTGCTGTAAATTTAAAATTATAGCTTATTTCATACATTAAATTATTTTTTGAAGTATTTTTTTATTCACAAAAAATAAAATGAACTACGTAAACTAAAACATTAAAAATATCATTAAACTTGAATTAAATAATGATATATTTATAGTATTTTACTTTTAAAATATCAGTCTTTTAAATTAAAAATAAATGTTACATTAATTTCAAATTAAAAATTTTATTTATGTCAATGAAAAATGAGAGTTCATTCAGAAAATACCGAGTGATGGGAAGAAAATAAAATGATTAAAAAATGGTGTTTTTTCATATAAATGTATAATGCTGCAGAAATTATGATTTTTCAGTATAACATTAAATTAGTGGCAAATAATGGCTATTTTTAGTTTTTTAATACATATACTTGGTCACTATTGAAAAACTACAAACACAATCGTAATTAAAACATAACAATACTACAATTTAAATTGAAATTCGTATTTTACATCAGCTTTAATTGTTCAATACAAATCCATAGTATTTTTTTTCTAGGCAACTGCACTCCTTAACCATTTTTATTGCACTGGAGGTAGTAACAAACTGAATTTTAAATCTATTTAATTCCATAATTTTATTACGAAATACTTTTCGTTAGAATTTTAAGTCGAGGATACTCCTTTAAGACATTTTGTGGCTGGGAACACAGATTTGAAGGAATAATTAATGGAAAGAGAAGAACTTTTCAAATATATTAAAGTGTAATTTTAAAGAGATATTTCAGTGTAATAATTTTGATATATTATATATATATATATATATATATATATCTATATATATATATATATATATATATATATATATATATATGTGTGTGTGTGTGTGTGTGTGTGTGTGTATGTATGTCAGGTTTAAAAATAGGGGTTAAAATATTAATAAAATTAACTTGTTACTTAGAACTGATTAAAGACAACGTAACACTAGAAAGACACAACCTCGAACGGAACAATACAGAGTAAAATGCTGATGCGGAAGTAGACATAGGAATTTTGCTTAGGTTGCAACGCGAAAAAAGACAGTTTTGAGCAGGAACTTGGGCTGATAACATCCTCCGCTTGTCGCGGAAAATTATGAGAACAAAGGATATCTAAATGGCATAACCATGAACAGAAGGATTACAATAAAGAAGAACACCAAGAAGATCAGCGGTATATTTGCTTCTTATATGAGAACAAGTGTTTTCAACTTTGAACCTTAGAAAGAGTAATTTCAGAAGTAGACTGACAGATGAGCATTTAGCATCGTTCCTTAAAATCAGTACATCTCACTTCGAACCTCAGTATGAAGAACTTTTAAAAATGAAATCTCAAACTCATTCATCTCATTAAAGTATTTAAACCGTTAGGTACGTGTATATTGTTTTTAAAATTTTAGAAAAATTTATCTTGCCCGCCAAATTTATTTTCTTTTGAGTTTTGTCCAGCGGCCAAAAAAGTTTGTCCATCCCTGATATAAAAGATTAGCACTTCCGCGCAAATTTAGAGAAGGTAAGTCCTTACTGATCATTACAAATCAAACCAAAATTAGACATTTTAATGACACAACGCGTCAGTACTTGAAAGCAGCCCAAGAAACTAATTTTCCTTCCGGCACTAGCTACTAATTCTATTCTAATAAGAGGAAGGAGAAGTAGCAATTATGATACTTCCCACGTGTTAGCCTTGTTGATACTGAAGAACCTTTAAGGCGTGATAATAGAAGGATGTTTCATTGCGTAATAAGAACTGTTCTTGGCTAAAACATTATCTCCAAACTGTCTTCCAAACATGTCTTTGACTTTTTGTTTAAACGTAATCCTGTAAAAATTGAATTTAACGTTATTATAGCTCGTATCACAGTTGTCTGACCTCATATGGTTAACCTTTAACAGCTGTAGACTTATTTTGGGATATAAATTATTTCCAATTGTCTCATTTCAAAAAAATTTTAACTAGCTTGCAGCTTGGTAACCTATCTATACAGCACGCTGCAAAAACTAACTATGAAAGTATTGGATTAGTTACGATTTACAGAGCTGAAAATTCTTAGAGAAAAAATCTATGAGACTGCACTGTGGTAGTTAAATTTTAAAATGCATTATCGTATTTAAATATTAATAAGTCATAACTATCCAGCCTTAGCATCGAGTCATATAAACCGTCCACTTTTCATAAGACTCGTGTAAGCCCAATAAAAAGCCAGGTTAGTCAAAGAAAATTAAAAAAAATGTACACGATTTGCTTCAAGAGTCAGATCAGATATTTAATTGCTTCTAATATGCTTCGTTAGTGAAAACCTGAAATTTCTTTTAAAATAATTTGAATATTTCGGACATTTTTTTATAATGACTAAGATAAATGATACTTTTAGGAAAAGATCTGTATTTATATATTCTTTCTTATTCTCCCCCCCCCCCCACACACACACATACAGGTTTGAGTCATGTATATAAAGGTGTTCTAGCTATCTAATGAGGCTAGCCTTTATAACTCTGACATCTGGTTCCCTAAATCTACTGTAGATTTTAAAATTATATTGTATTCTATAGCATAATTTTACTTAACTGCTCCAAGGATCTTTTGGAGTAATTTTCTCTCAGAAATCAGCTTATCTTTTTACAGATTTATTTAATATCCAACACTCGCATCTATACAGAGAAATTGGTCTAGTTGAAGTTTTGTATAGATTAATTTTTGTTTTAACACTGATAAGTTTGAGCTTGAGTTGGTTTCCCATCTCATTAAAGCACTTGATAACCATAAGTAACCTATTGTTTACTTCAATTATTATACCATTAGTATTACTGACAACGGTTCCAAAGTATTTAAACTGCTATACACATTCAAAAATAAAATCATTAATTTTCGAAGAAGATTAGTCATAGTTTCTCTGCGTTACAGCCAGAAATTTATTTTTCTCTTTGCTGATAGTGAGATACATTCTTCTTGCTGACTTCTCAAGGGAATCAATAGCATTAATTACCGCTTGTTTTGTTTTGCCGATGACATCAATTTCGTCAGATACAGAAAGTTTAAAAAATCTTGTAATGCATACATTGAAAATATTTCAAAGAGTATCCAAACTCCCTAGACACCTACCCCTCAAAAAATACATCCTTGACTCAACATGAAATTTTAACTTTAATTCACATGAATCTTCTTTTAAGAAATTGACAGAAACTATTTCATAATATTAGCAATAATTTTACCAGTTTCTATACACGTTCACATTCTCGGGTATTTGTACCATTATATCTCCATAATCCTTTCATCCTTTTATCAAATACTATGTCTCTGTACGAGGGAAATGTTCAGTTTTCCTCGACACATATTGTTCTTCTAAATACACGTCACCCATAGCAACTGAAACTCCGAGATTACAGCTAATATTTCTTATCTGAGAGCTTCCGATATTGATACTGTGCCAGCAAAAGCTCATGTCATTTCAGGTACTAATACGTGGACATACTTTATTTTGATCTTGTTTGGAGAAGGGCTGTAATTTGAGCTTTTCCTTGCATTAAAAGCTTCTATTACG
>CM063505.1:6187478-6247478 GCA_032207245.1 Pardosa pseudoannulata
TATTGTTATTTATAAGAACCAATAACAGATAATCTATTAACGTTACATTTCCCCCAATACTCTAAAATAAAGGGAAAGATTGATAATTCCATATTTTTTTTGGCGGGGGATCGCGGGATAGTTACAAGGGTTACCAGAAAACTAGTTTTCAGAATTTAGCGATTTTCATCTGCGGTTGGCATGCCCAATGAACTGGGATACGACCATTATTTTTATGTGTGATACGTCTATCGAAAATCGGCACTCTATATAATTAAAAATATCAAGATTACGGATATTATCGGTACCGATCTGTAACATTGTAGCTCAAAGATATCGAGTATTCATATGTATGTAATATATCAAAACTATTAACCTTAAAATATCTATCTAAAATTCTCCCTTTATCCTTTCTCATTCTGTCATATCCATTTTCCCAGAAACAAAGTCTCAATTTTAAGGGAGGGTTCACCTACTTAAATTCTTTTTACCAGTCTCCCCCCAAAAATGTTATAATAAATGCTCATTTTCTCTCCACTGACCTCATTTTCCAGCTGCCTCAAGAAAATATTTTCATTGCTCTGTCTAAATTGCTCCATATAATAAATAATAGAAGTTTAATATAAATAATAAAAGTATAGAGAATTATAAATAATAGAAGAATAGAATAATAGAAGTTTGTTTAATTGGGAATTATGCTGATTTTAGAGCGAAATATAACTGTAATGAAATGCATATTATGATGTTAATTTACATGATATAATAACACCAAAGGTATAGAGTTTATTCTATGACTAGGGTTCCTACTTCATTGGCACGATAAAATAATGACACTGACACGGCATTATAGTATTGCAAGATTCAATTATTACAGTTCTGTAGCTGTTTTAATCTAAACAGTTTTTGAGTTACGTATTGACTAATGCAGCGTTACTGAAGCAAACTATCCGAATACACTTATTGCATTTTTAAATTTTACTGTTTAATACATTACAATGTGAACTGACAGTATAAAATGATAAAAAATTTAAAGATTTATATATAAGCTGGTTATATATTTTTATTACATAAAAATAAAGATTGTACGAAAACACATATTTGCAGTAAATAGATGACATAGAAAATAAATTGTAATTCCTTATGAAATGGCTTTGGTAATAATACTATTATAAAAATTTGTGATAAAGCTGAGTGACCTGAGTAGCACAAAAGTACCGGCCAAACTCAAAATGTATCGCCCTACATTAAATCAACCGTTGAATATCATTTTTTAAATATTGAACGATGTTCTTTAATATTTACAATATCATTTTAAATATCAGTTTTTGATATTGAGAAATGTTGTTTAATATTTCAGATATCTTTAAATATCAGTTTTTAATATTCAGCAATGTTGTTTAATATTTAAGATATTTTTAAATATCAGTTTTTAATATTGAGAAATGTTGTTTAATATTTAAGATATCTTTAAATATCATTTTTAATATTCAACAATATTCTTTACTATTTGAGATATTTTTAAATATCAGTTTTTAATATTGAGCAATGTTGTTTAATATTTAAGATATATTTAAATATCAGTTTTTGGTATTAATCAATGCTGTTTAATATTTTCAGTTCTATAACTTTAAATATCAGTTTTTGATATTAATGAATGCCATTTAATATTTTCGGACCCCCTGAATATCCTTTTTTTTTGATAATTAGAAATTTTGGTCAATGTTTCCTTGATATTCCTGAATATCAGTTTATGAAACGTAGCAATATTGGTCACTCGATTGTTTGACTATTTGGTTGACCTATTCACTTTTTGAAGTACGATTTTTTCTACTCGTTTAGAAGATTTAAAGTTAATATCTACATCAAATATTTTCCCTCAGAACAAAAATCTACAGCATCCCAGTTCTACAAGAATCGTAATAAATACAATCAGTCGTAGTACTCGTTGTGTTGTGTTGTATGGTGAAGAATGCAAAGTTGATCCATTTTCGTTCTTATTCAACTAATGTAGCATTTTGCGTTGCGCTGAATATCGTGAGAAATCACCGGATGTCACACACATAGATACACACAGATTCATATCGCTATCAATTATCAAAATATCATTTTTATGTCACCTGAAATTGTTAACAACAATAAAAAGGCAATAAAAACAAGTTCGTGAAAACTGTCAACTATATTGAATTATTTAGAATAATATTTCTCTTGTAAGCAATACAAATAACTCTTATAAATTCTTTCTTTTAAAATATTTCACACTTTAATTCAACATTATGTCTGCAAATATTTCCGATCATCCAATTTTGGATATTATCCAATTGGATATATCTGCCAATAATATCATCCATTTTTGGATGTATCGGCAGATATTCAAAATTGAATGTTCGATATGCAAAACATTGACTAAGGTTTGTACAGCACTGACTGATATACTTTGTGCTATTTGTTAAAGAAAAACAGCAAAAAAGTACCTCCATATAAAGAGTTTTAAGTACATTTTCCACTTTAAAAAAATGAATAAGCAATACCAAGCACCTAGCCTTACTTTTTACCATTAAGTATTTCAAACATTTCATGCCTATCTATTAATAAAGTCAATTCCGAATGACTACGAAATTCCAGCTATTTATTACTAGAAATTTTCAAAGAATTTATTTAGCTCTAAAGTGTTTGTGACTTAGATATTCATATCATAAATTAATAAATATACGTTTAACGTTCGTTTTACCTAAATCCTGATGTGTTAATCGATAGGTGGACAAACTATTTATGTAGTAAAGTAGTGACATAATTTGTCCCAAACTCCGGCGTAAACTTTTGCAAGTCTCGCATTGATTGACCAACTTTTAATCGTTTCGCTTTAGAAGTCATTAACACTTTCAGTTTACGCAATTGATTTTCCCTGGACATTAATTATATCGGAAATTTCAAATACTCGGTAGAAATTAATCGTAAATAAACAGAAATATCGAACGGTAAATAATTCTAGCTTTAGAAATATACCCATGTTTATATTTTATTTCCTCTCGAGTAACACGAGTTTCTCGTATTAAAATGAAAGTATTAATCTATTTATTAAATAAGAATTTTTGAATCAAAGGCTTCTTTAAGAAATTCATTTATACGAGTACCGAAAATAAACGAGTAGCGACTGTTTAACTTTTTGTAGGTGAGTTAACTACGTGAAAACTTACTTAATTGTTATGGATATACATGGTTTGTATGGTGCTTTAAAGTTCTATAAATCTTCATATTCTTCAGTATTGAAAAAAGTCTTTAAACCCTTTGCCTGTTCAGGGTCGTAATTTTGACCGGTCAAAACTCATTTTGCCCAGGACACTGGATAAAAGTGGTTTTAACAATTCAAAAATAGTCAAAAGTGGTCAAAAATGGTCAGAAGTGGTCAAAATTGTTAAAAATAGTTTTAAATGGTTTTAATTTTAATATATAATATCTTTCGTACTTAAAAGTGACTTTCAATAAGGAATAAAAATAGTAGTGCAGTTAAACAAAATATAACACTAACAAGTTCATGAGATTGAACATGCTTATACAGTATAATAAGAATATTTGAATGTTAAAAAGGAACCATGCACATGCATTTGTAAAAATGGAATCCAGTCGCAGTAATAAACATAAAATACACTTGGACTTGACGTCTGGTGGACAGCAATGAAGAAGGTTAAAGGCATTAACATAAAATTTATTGATTTTACAATACATCTAATGAACTGTCGGGCCAGCTCTTCATCTATAGAAAGATTATTTTCGAAGTTTGGAGTCATCCAAAATAAATTACGAAATCGTTTAAACTGAGAGACAACTACAAAACTTGTTACTTGTCACCTTTTTTTGAATTCATCATAAATTACATATAAAACAGCTTGTATAAAAAAAGGAAGTAAAACATTTTTTTTTGTATTTTGGTGTTATGTTATATTTGTTTTTTTCTGGTGTTATTTATGTTATGACATTTTAAACAAATGCAATTTGCCTTTATCATATACTAGTAAACTATTCGACGTAGTAAACGCATGTTCGATTAGTATTAAATATATTGAAAAGCGAATTTCTGTGGTCAAAACTGGTCAAAATTGATATTGACCAGGATGGTTAAAACCAGTTAAAACCACTGGCTTAAATCCTCATGGTTAAAACCTATACAACTGTGTGCCTGTGACGTCCGAACTCAGATCGAGCAACGGAAATAGGCCCATTTTGGAATGCCCGGCCTGAGTTGGGGCAAGAGAAAAAACAGTTTTTCAATTCCGTGAAGACCAAAATCGGTTCGTCCAATGCATACAGAATATTTGCCATTTCCCCAATAGATGGAGATATATCACATATATGCGCATATATGTAATATATCAAAATTATTACACTTAAAGTATCTCTAATTTTCTCGTTTTCCCCTTCTCAGTCTTTCATATATATCTATTTGCCCAGCAAGAAATACCTTAAAGGAGTGTTTGATGACTTAAAATTATTTTTGCCAATCTCCCAAAGTTAACTCTGAAATAAATGCTAATTTAATGCCCACTCGCCACATTTTCCCACTGTTTCAATAAACATGGATCACATTTCCATGATTTAAGTTACTTTCTGACTTTTAATACCGCTGACTAAGCTGTGCTCTCTTGAGAAAGAATCGTTTCCTCTCTCGCTCTGGGAAGAAATTCGTAAAAAAGTGTTTTCGTGTATCATTAACTGCGCTGCTGTTGTCGGAAAAACATGTCTTTTCTCTGGCTCAAATAAACTTGGAGTTCCACGTTGGAATTGCTTCCTTTTATGGAAGGGAGTGACTGCAAGCTATGTAAATCTTCTCATTTCAATTAAAAATAATAAGAGTTAAATGAAATTGTAACTGGCTATTATACGTACATTACATGTATATATATATATATATATATATATATATATATATATATATATATATATATGTATATATATATATATATATATATATATATATATATATATATATATACACACACACACACACACACATACGTAAACCTTATATATTTAAATATATTTATTTTTGTATAGCAATATTCTTATGAATAAAAAAATCCCTAAAAATTTAAAAATTGAGTTAAATCAATTTTTTTTAAATTCCTTAATAATTTAAAAACTAATTTATAACATGTTATAAGGAATAAAATAAAAGGTGTAATAAAGATTTTCCAAATGTACCTTATTTTAATATTATCTAAACAATAGAGAAAAAAATTAATCTTCACTATTTAAAGAAAAATAGAAGTAACGAATTTCAAACTTTTCTTTCTCAGAATATTTTTTCTCTCCAGCTACTTGCAGACATGTAATTTGTCGACGGGATGTACTTGAGATAGAATGTGACTCGATCTAAAAGTGATGTCCCAATTTTTTAAAATTTTTTTTCTTGAAAATGTATTTACCCCAAGAAAAAAGTTATAACTCTGAGCAGTTTTCTCGATCCGGAAGTTATATCTGTGGGTTTGGTGACACATATTTTTCTTTTAAACGTGTTTGGGCTTTTCATAGACAAACACAGACTTTTATGTGGGAAATTTGTGTATTTTATTCCAATTTAAAAAGTAATTGTGCCCATTAAACTCGAGAAATACATTCAAAGTATAAGATTTATATATTCTATCGGAATAATTTAAAAGTGTTATAAGGAAGGAATTAAAAGTCAAAATAAAAAGTTTCACAGTACATCTTATTTTAATGTTGTCCATAGAATGGCGAAAAAATAATTCTTTACTATTCTAAAAAACAATGAGAGAGAAAAAAATGAACCCGAAAGATCTTCTTCTCAAAACCTTTTTTTCTCTCCAACTGCTTGCAGCCATGTAATTTGTGAACGTGAGATACTTGAGCTAGAATGTGACCCGAACTAAAAGTGGTGGCAGATTTTTTTTTTTTCGAAAGGACCGTATATTTACTTCGAGAAAAAAGTTATTACTCTAAACAGTTTTTTTCTCAACTCGCAAGTTATATCTGTGAGTTTGGGGACATATCTTTTTCTTTGAAATATGTTTCGGATGGTAATAGTAAATCACATACATTTATGATGGAAAATGATGTTTTAATTCGGTATTTATATTTCTATTTGATGACACAACATTTTCTTTAAAATGTGTTTTGGATGCAGTAAAAACCATATACTTTTATGCGGAATAATAGTGTATCAATTTCCACTTAAATAATAAATAGTCCAATCATATTAATGTGATCACCGCCTCTTAAGTTAAGTAACCAATAACAGAAAGTCTGTGTTATCAGCAAATTGGGTAGATATAAAGTGTTTTGTATGTATTCATAAAACATTTCAGTTCTTGCAGTCATGCAGAAACGGAGCGATTTATCCGACGTCCAAAAAAACTTTGATCGTTGAATTTCAGGACAAGGGAGGAATCATTTTCGAAACAAATAATTTTGTAAAATGTTCTCGGGCCGCCGTGGTAAAAGTGTACTATGCATGGCAAAATGGCACTGTCCAAAATCATCGACGTGGCAAATTTGATGCACCGCGGGCCATAAATGACAGAAGTAAACAACGGCTGCGGAAATGCATTCCGGCGAATAGACGTGCCACCTTTGAGCACCTCACCGCCCAGATGAATCAAGGTGGTACCAGCTGTGTCTCCGTTACGTTGCTACGTACGGGCCTTCGTTACAGACGTCTGACATTAAACTGACTGCTGTTCCTCGGCGTCGAAGGCTGAAATTTGTACGCCAGTACAGCAACCGGACTTCCACTAAGGGGAGACAGGTGGCTTATCCCGATGAATCACGTTTTATTCTACATCGGACAGATGCACGTTAGCGTATAAGGCGTGAAACGTGTGAAAATAAAAGACATGCAACAACTGTCGAAAGGGTTCAAGCTGGAAGAAAAAGCAATGTTGTCTGGGGAATGTTATCGTGGTATTTTCTAGGTTTACTCATTATTGTGGAAGGCATGATGGATCAACACAAGTATGCATCTTTCCTTTAAGAACATGTTCACTCCTACATGCGAATTGTTTTTTCTCAAGATGATGGCATTTACCAGCAGGAAAATACGACGTGTCATAAAGCTCAAAGTGTACGTGTATGATTTGAAGAGTACCAAGACGAGTTTACCGTACTTCCTTTGGTCAACAAGTTATCCGACTTAAACCCAAACGAAAATCTGTGGAACCACCTTTGTTGGGGTGTTCGCACCATTGACGATTGGGCACGGGGCTGGATATGGCATGGTTTCATATCCCAGTGATCACCTTCAGGAATTTAATTGACTCTTCCCCCTGCAAGTCTCACAGAGGTCCTCTATGCAAAGGTGGTTATTCTGGAATTTGACAAATGACCACATTAAAGTGACTAGACTGTGTAATGTTCTTTATTCACGGTAAATGCATTTATAGCATAGAATTTATGTTTAAAGACAAGAATTCTATTAATTAGTGAAAAATGTATAACGCGTTATAAGAAATAAATTGAAAGATGAAATAAAGAGTTTCAAGGTGCATGTTATTTTAATGTTATCAGTACAATGGTGAACAGATGTATGTATTACCCTTTTAAAAAACAGGAAGACGAAGGGAAAAAATGCCAGCTAATACAAATTTTAATCGTAACCTTTTTAAAAAAAATAGAAAAATCCTTAATTCAAGAAGTTAGGAAACGAGTCTGAATAACAAAAATTCAACGTGGTGAACATTGCTAAGTATCATAAAATAATATTAATGGATATGTGGTAAATATTGATAAGCATTGTTAATGTAAAAAATGGTGTTGAGTGGTATCAGAGAGTATTGACAAACATTGCTAAATATCAAATGTGATGTTCAAGAATATTAGAGAGTACTGCCCGACATTGCTAAATTTCAAAAAAGGTTATTAAGGATATCATTCATAGAGGGTTTTTATTACCTGGGTAACTAAACACATATTTTGATGGTGAAAATTATATAGAAAGCCCCATCTTAAATAATAATTGTATGCATTACACCCGAGAAAAGCATTTAAATGCTTGAAAAGATATTTAATGCCCTGAATTCCTTTGGGAGAGCAAATAATGAACGCAAAAATGATGCGCGAGGCTTAAAATGTCACGTAATTTGCACTCGAAAATTTTGACGCTAACAACCTGAAATATGTTTCGTAAACAAAACTTTCTAAAAATGAAACGGGTATATTTATTCTACGTCTATTCAGAGCAGTTATATTAAACACTAATTGGAAGGTAACACCGGCAATGTAAGTTTTCCGGTCTGTTTTGCCCTATTAGTTCGATTCAGTCTGAGTAGTCTATGCACGTGATCGGATCAAAACCCTTCTTGAACGTTTCCTTTAAATAACAAAGATGCTTTATCCTATCTTTCCTTTCTTATGAAAATATGCAAATGTATGCATACACACAAAGTGTGGCAGTTCTTGTACTGCATAATAACATCACGTCGATACAGAGGCAGACGCTATGGCCCATTCATGAGGATTTATGAATTCCGAAGCGACGCTGTCTTCTTTAAAAAGTGCATTTTGTTTGAATGCTTAAAATTTAATTTATTGTTACTGAAGGTGACTTTTAAATTCGACTTCAATTGTGCGGTAGTGTTCGGAAACGCATTATCAAAATGTCGAATTCTAGAAATAAAAAGGCGCTGTAAAATTCTTTATATGTATTATTTGTCGCTATCAAATAGTATATGAAAATTTATGTATGTACATGCCCATCTGTAAAATGACCAACATGTAGTATGTTCAGGTATAAGCTGCTTTAGTTCAGTTGGCAAAGGCAAGGGTCGAATAAATGGATGATAGCGGGTTCAGAGATCGAGGCGACTTGAGTTCCTTCGTATTCGTTAATAAGGACTGGGGCAAGTAAAAAGGGTTCGTGATTGCCATGTTCCTCCACGTTGTCAAATGATACCTCTATGGGTCTTCTGCTGGGTTTCTGCATCTAATATCAAGACTCACTTAAGTTATTACATTGTTTCGTCCTAGTGATACAAGTCAAATGAAAGACACGGCCCTAAGCCGTAATTCGTGCAGCCTCTGGTCCACGTGCTTGACTCGTTTAAGTGGCACTGACAACAACAGCAGTATGTTCAAGTATAATTAGTCATTGTTTCGGAAACAATAACCAAATTATGAATATTTTTTATTTAAATTTACAGGGAACCATGGTAGTTCAGTCGGGGGAAGCATCTATATCCTAACCGGAGAGTTGGGGTTCAAATCTTGAGACACCGTTTTCACTAATGAGCCATTTCAAATACAGTCTGTTAAATAAGAGCGTGTCTCTCATAACTTCGTCAATAGATAGCGCACCGATAACGGCTTAATTGTTCTTCAAAGATTAAAGAAGAATGCTTTATGGTTATATTCTTTAATCGATTTGTGTTGCTTTTTTAAATCCACATTTCCAAAATAAGTGCCACGTATGCTAACCGTTTTGAGGCAGTGTTTCTGTGTGACTATCCAAAAGAACCCAAAATGTCTTCTGCAGATGCAGCCTGGTATATGAGAAAATCGGAGTCGTTCGTCAAGAAGTGGGTAGCACGTTATAAAGCGGTACAAAATGTGGACGACCTACCGGAAAGGGGTAAACGCCGCTCAACGTCAAAATCGAATGATAAAGTGATCCTTGTATAATCGATAGTAATGGGGACTGGACAACTTATTAGGTGAAATGCATTTCAATTTATTATGTACACTACAAGGTACAAATATATTTTTAACTAATTCGTATGCATATATAGAGAATTAGGTGACACGCTCTTATGGAACAGACTGTAGGTTGATGGTCACCATGTCCTCTTAGTTCCCAAATGACACCCCTGAGGGTGGCAGTCCAACTCTTGGGTTAACTGCTTGGTCCCTGCTTCTAAATGACGAGGAACCACTTTGTTTATTTGTGCTGTCCCAAGGAGTAATTCTTCCCATCTAAATAATACTCCCATATTAAAACGACCAACGAATATATGTGGTTGGTAGTGGCGAATACTAAGAATATAATTTGAAATAATAATAATAATAATGATGATGATGATGTATCCCAATGTCCATACTCTATTATCGTTGGTGACTATGCTAACACATTTCATTACTAAATAAATCTATATATTTTTTGATAGATTGTAAGATGTTAAGTAAGTTTGTTTGATCCGATTGGGTAAATGAGAGCGAATGATTACATAATCAATGATACTATACAGTTTAAGTCCTTCCTCATATTATGCCTTGTTTAAATATTGGTTACTCTGGTTGCAGTAGCCCAGTCGGAAAAAGGGTCGTACTCATTATTGGAGATGTATGCATTCGAGGCTCGAGCCGGCCAAGGCTGTGTTCATGAATGTCGACTAGGGCACTTAAAATATGTTCATGATCGACATGTTTTCAAAACTCCCAAACATATCTCTGAATGTGTGCCGTTTAAACCTGGGGCTATTTTGCGTGATCTCTGCTTCTAAACTACGATGACCCCCTTTGTTTGTGCTGACTTGGGGAGTAAAGTAACCGATGATATAGTGTTCCTATAATATAAAATAGTTAATAACTATCTGCCGCGTCGTATAAACAAATGCTTAACAAGCCAGTGCTTCACATTATTATAAGACTTCCAAATGTTTTTGTATTTATTACATGCTTATGCTAATATTTTTTCAGCCTATGGTCAGCGAACGATGACATTTTAGCAGGATGGTGGTTGTTATGATTCAAATTTTTAAGTTTTCAAAAATTATCCCTGTTTATAAATGACTAGGACAAATGTTACTCGTGTTCGTAGTATTATTTAAGCTACACGTGCTTTTCGGATGGTACTAAATGAGTAATAGCTTTGCACTCGTGTTTGGCTTAAAGATTTCAAGTTGAATTGGAAAGTAAACGACATTTCGTATTTGATATTTTGTTTGGTTTGGAGCGCTACTGTCTACGTTTTGCAACACGAGGGCTAATGAGATTGGGATCTACTGCTTAAAGCAGATTTCGAACGGCTACGAACATCCATGCCATAGTGGGATTCGAACCCACGAACTCTGTTACCGAAGGCCAGCACTCTAACAAATCGGCCATCGTTCGGCCATTTCGTATTTGAATAAGACGTGAAAATAAGAAGCGATTAAGAATAGTCAAATTCACTTCAAGTAGTATAAAAGTCTTCAATAGGATAAGAGATTATTTAAAATCAAGTGTGAACTCACACGTGTGTAAACCTGTCAGTCTATTTCTAGGTACTGTCGTTAGTAAACTGCTTCGTGAACAAATTATTGGTTATATATTTGTTTAGTAATAGAAACAACAATAGAAGCCATAAAGACGAATGCTGGTTGTCCACCGGAGGAATAATCAGTATGTCATGAGCTTAGCAAGCTACTGATCTGATTTCGAATCTTGGCCACAATTTCTGCCGAAAAACGCAAAAACGAAATGATAGAAATTTAAAAATATATATAATAAAATATGAAACTTTTTTTTAAATTTAAATACTTCTCTTTATTTTCTGTCTTAATTGAATAATTAAGATAGTATATTATTGTATTGTGCATTCTTATGTATGTATATATATATATATATATATATATATATATATATATATATATATATATATATATATATATATAGTAAAGTCCCCGATATCTTTGATGACCTCCCATTAAAGAGTTTAATGTCAAAGGTCTGTTGCGAGATGCTCTAAGCTTCTCCTATTTCATTTCTCCTATTTTACTATACTGTAATGCGCTCTTGTGTTTGTAATCAGTAGGTTTCAGAGTAATGATAAAACTGAAATACGCCAGTTACGGCTTTATTTGTTGTATCTTATTTGTGTCATTGTCAAGGTCTAGCTTGTAATGTAACATGTTTTTCTCCCACCTTTGGTGGAAGTTCGATTTTCAAGAAGCTATTTTCTTAAGATAAGCTTATGCCGGAGTTTATACATCAGCTTGAAATTAAAGTTTGAAATTATCTTTTCCTGCTTTTTATAATATTTTTAGATCCAAACCCTTTCGAAAGCTGGGAATGCGGTATTTATCTCATTTGCTAGGTACTCCGTAAACCGTTGAACTGTTATCAGTAATACTAAAGATAGAGAAATAGAAGTAAACAATAGGTTACTTATGGCTAACAAGTGCTTCGGTAGGTTAAGAAACCAACTCCAAATTCATCAATTTTAAAACAAAAATTAACCTATACAAAACTTTAACAAGACAAATTGCTCTCTATGTAGCAAGTGTTGACCCTTAAATAAATGTGAAATGAAAATCTGCTGATTTTCGTGTGAAAAATACTCCGAAAGATCATAGGAAAAGTTAAGCAAAATGGTGACTATAGAATACAATATATTTATGAAATCTACAATAGATTTGGGGAACCAGATACTGCATTAGGCGTCGAGGACACTTTTTGTAGGTATAATGACTCAAACCGAACTAAATTAGTGACTTTTTGAAAGAAAGGAGGAAGTCTCCCCTGTTGGGTTGGTTCAGTTAACAGGAGTCTTAAGGTCGTTCAACACGATGATCCACATCTAGCTATTACTACTCTGTGGTTGGGGTATGGCTTATAGGTGTCGACGGTTGCAGGCGATAAAATGGCCTTGGCAGAGAATGGCTTCGGAAGAGGCTTCTCTCCAAACATCAAACACATTCAAATTATTTTACTAAATTGAGCAGTAGTTAGAGGCCGCATCAATGCGATTGGCTCATTTATTGCCCTGTGTGTGATTGCAACCCTTTGACCATCGTAAGAAGGACGCCAGCACTGCAGTGGGCAATAATGGGCCATAGTGGGGAAGAGACATTAAGGTTCTGGGAGTCAACCGATGGCAATTCATTCCTCGAGATAGAGCCAGAGGGAAGAGACTGATAGAGACAGTATTGACTTATGACAGGTTGTAGTGGTGTAAAAAAAAACAATCTCCGTAGAAGCCACTCCCTTTACAGGGGGTGCTGTTTGGGAGCTGGTGACGGTGGGAATGCAGTTACAGAGGAATTAGAAATGAAAAACAACTCCCCTTTTTTAGTTCTGATAGCAGGTTCGTAAATAAACATACGTTATTAAACAAACATATTAAATAAACATATGTTTGTTCTGTTAGTCTGAAATTCTCTGCTTGAGTGAAAACCTATAATTTTATCTTTTGTTTGCAGTACATATTTTAATAGCGTGTTACGTATGGTTGACTTACGTCGATTCTCGAATGGGTGTGGTTCGTAAGGAGATAAAGAGAAATGTGGAAATCCTTCCGGTGTTACCCTACTCATTAAATTCTTGTTTCTGTCCACTTGAGAGAGATAAGTAATCTGAACTGGAGTTCGATATATCTGTATTTGTTTAAAAATGTATTTTGACACTCGAAAACGTTATCGTCAGATGTCGGCATATAAATACACACGACCAATAACTTCTAATCTTTATCGATATGCTTTAAACCCCAATAAAAAAAGTATCTAAATAAGTTGTCAGTCAACTGTGATTGATAAAACTGTTTTGGAAAGAAAATATTTTTGCCACTACATATCATCATTAGGAACTAGCATCCTATAGGATGGCAGCATCAAATGTCAAATGATAATAAAGCAGATCATTCAAAGAAAATGTAAAATATTGCTATTTTTTTAAATATTAAATTTACTTTCAAAATGGAAAAGTAATCTTTTTAAATGAAAAATAATTTTTAATAACTCGGGGGCAGTCTTGTTAAACATTTGCCCATACAACGGCACGTATTTTTGTAGACCCTATGATTATAGTTGCACATATATAGGCAGCTAATATTACTTCCTAGGACAGAAGAAGTAAAAACGAGGTTCCTCATAATTTAGAAGCAGGGACCAACCAAAAGATACCCAGAATGGACTTGTCACCTCTAGAGGTATCGTTTTTGAACCAATAACTTATATTGCATTCCCCAGCCATCGTTAAACCCTTGCTAGTGACGGCTGAACTCAGTTCGGGCAACGGAAATGCGCCAAATTTCGTAGACCTGAGTAATCTGAGTTTGCGCAAGACAAAAATCGGTGTTTCAATTCCGTAAAGTCCGAACAGTTCTTCTAGCTCATAATATGAGCCGCTCAGTGCACACGTTGACTAACTCCATTTTTTAAAAATTACAAATATATTATAAAAGCTCTTAAAAGGTGCCAAGAGTAGCCTATCCTGACCCCACTGAACCAAAAAAATTATCATTAATCCCTGCTAATAACTAAATTTGGGGAATATTGGTTTGAATGAGAACTGCTTGGAATATTTTGTGCATTGACGTTCCAGTTTTTCAATATCCAAAAAATTGATTTAGTCAATGTGTGCACTGAACGGCTCATATTTTACATTTTCCCAACAGATGGTGATGATTTCTTGATAAAAATCGTCAGTTTCGTGATATTTCTCGGATACTGTAATTTAACTGAAGTCGAGGGACATGGAATTTATGTCAGTTAATGCATATATAATGTTGTATTAGTCTATTATATTTATCTTAAAAATTATGTCACTCAATTTATTTTGCTATAATTCGAGCAAAAATTACTATTATCCATTAAAATTCCCCATATATGTAAAAATATTGAATAGTAGTTATTTAATTTAAAATTTTGTATTTTTTAATAATTGCCTATTTTTAACATTTTGATGATAATAACGAACAAAATTAAAGAGGAAAAATTTCGTTTATGACACGTTTTTCTCAAATATATTCCACATTCAAGGGGTTAATGAACATGTGGGTTAATTGGGTTGGCTCCAGTTGTTCCGAACCCGCGGCTCTCTGGTCATGAAATCGACGCTTTTGCAGACTGACTGCCGCGGTTCATGAAAAATCATTAAGGACAGTTTAATTAAATATCACATTGTATGCGGGACACGTATTAGTACGTTTTCTGACGATTGATATTTCAGCGCGGATCACGTACTAGTACGGGTTAGTGTAACAACAGGGTTTGTTTGTGGGTACAAAAATAACGGTATATACAGGAAAACGAATACAAATGTTCTTGTCTACTACATAGTTTCTAGAAAAAATTGAGACAAATAAAACTAGTTTTTACATCTGTCGATGCGGAACCACAGAACGGGAAAAAATTAAAATTATATACTACTATTTCTATTTTTTTTTCATATTCACGATACTATTATAAATTTATCCTCTAAAATATATTTTTTGTTTACAATTTTTATTTATATATATTTTTTATATATTTCTACATAAAATACGTTAAGTTGGTTAAAAAATGAAATAATTTTCGATCTATTGAGATTTAACTGAATAACTAAATTTACTTGAAAAACGTCCGCTCTCACTACAAAATGTACCAGCACACAATGTGTTAAAAGACAGTTTTCAATTAAGCTGCTGAGATAAATCGGAAAAGTAATTTTCTGCAGAACCAACGTTGTTTACATGCTGCCGTAATTATTTTTAAAAAAGTAACTTTACAGAAAATTTTGAAATTATTGTTGTATGAAGAAGAATCTATATACTGATCTTAATAGAAATCACGATGACTAATTGGGAAAGTTTGATAAATATCCGGTGCTGTGGAACGGAATGCTTTCATATACATTTATATAAAAATAAATTTAGTAGTATGTGTAAAAAATGTGCGTTTATTAACTATGCTAAATACTGCATTCAAACAGTTACACTAAAATCCGTTTTAGTTCACTGTCTTTACGCAAGAAAAAGTCATATCAACGTGTTTTTCTTTGAATGATGCGCACTATTGATTTCTTTTACCTAAAAAAATACTATTTCCGGAAATTTCGGCATTTGTTTGAAGGAATTATTCGATAAAGACGTGAACTGTGGCACATTATCGTGGTGTAAAACGAATGCGTGTGTCATCTTGCCGATAACGCAAAGGTTTTTTGATAATGCGCCTCCTTACAATGTAATTATTATTGAAGATTATTCGGTCAAAAAATTCAATTAATGAGCCACCTCACCTGACAAGGCAATTTGACTTTTTTGCATTTTTACGTTGGGAGTTGCCAATAGTAGACAACATTTTGAGTCTATGGATGTAAGTCATTGGCAGCGATTTTTGAAAGAAATCCATAAAAACGAGTTTAATGATATAACGAACGAAGGGATCATTGTAACCCCTGAGCACTTTCCTCTGGTTGGAAGAAACTGTTTGAATTTTATTTTTACTTTTCGTAAATGGATAACACATATTTATAATTTTTTAGTTTTCTTGAATTCTTACTTTGTGAAATATTGGCATGTATTACTATAACAACTTACGGAGTCATTTTGACTCCTTTAGTAAAATACTGCAAATAAACAGTTTCTGGGTTTTTAATGCTTGCATTTTTTTTTTACAAAATCGTTTATTTTAGAGATTTTTTAATAGTTCAGATTACTCACTGGATGTGGAAACAAAACATCAGATTCCTCTGTATTTCAAAATCAGTATTTCAGTACATATGAATTCTGTCTTTAAAAATTGTTGAAAATAATATTTGTATCGACTGCATTAATTGATAATAGGTGTATTTAATTTGGGATACTTTAATCTTTATATAAATTTCAAACGACTTGCTACACGTATTCCATCCGTTTACCACTTTAATGAAATAACTGAAAAAACAGCGGATAATTTTCATTTATGGATTTAGACTGAGAATCATTCTCCTTGTAAAAAGATGAAAAATTTAATTTTATAAATTGTGTTTTACTTCAGTTAACATATGTGTTAGATTGTAAAACCATTTATTTAAAATGATTTATATACCAAAGTAATAAGTTATTTGAGTATCAGTACCATCCAATGGATAGTCGCCTAATCGATATATTGATAGTATTTTAAAAATACAATAAATTGCCAAGACATTTTAAATATTAAATTACGGAATACAGGTAAATTATATATTATTGGCAATTTATGACATTTAAAAACAATTTATCATTGTTGTTTCAGTAGTTTCGACGTTCCTAAACCACCGTTCTAGCATTAAAGTATATTTATAGGATTCCATAAAAAGTTTAAGAATAGGCATTGCAGTTGGAAGAGATTAATTTTTGGAAGGTATTATAAATAATGATGAATCAATCTATACATTTTGTTTCATACCTGTGTTTCTTTCATTCCTGATACTTCTTCATCACTAAAATGTATATTGCATTAGCAGAATCCATGAAGTTGATGGTTTGTAGAAAATTTCAAGAAAAATATAGTTGAGGCTGAATTTGTGTTCTTTTAAATATAAAATTTGTTTATGACAAAGTTTTATAATTCCTCAATTTATTTATATTAAAATTGTATCACTTTAGACTCTGACTTATTTTAAAATCCTAAATTTATTGTTTAAGTATAATTGAAACATGAAATATTTTTAAGTCTAACAAATAATAGGCTAAAAACTTTCGTTTTCAATATTTAAGAAATGCTACAAAGTATCCTATAACATAGTTAATTCATATATGGAAATTATGCTCTATGAAATTGGGGAGTCGAATGAGGGAATGCATTTTATAGCCACCGTGTTATATATAAAACTTAGAACTATTCAAATAAAAAAGAATGCTATAAAAACTGTACTATATGAAATTCGGAATTAATTCTGATCAAAAGATGCGTTTGTTCTACGAAACCCATGTTATATGATACTCTGAATTAATTCAATTTAGGAAATGCGTTCTATGGAAACCATCTTATATGAATCTCAGAATTAATTCAAATAAAAATAATGCATACTACTGAAACTTCGTTACATGAAACTCAAAATTAGTTCCATTTAGAAAATGCGTTCAATAAAAACCGTGTTATATGAAACTCGGAAGGTACGTTCAATGATAACCGTATTATATGAAACTCAGAAGTAATTATAATCAGGACTAAAATAAGAAACACTGAAATAAGACATCACATTAACTTATACCTCTTTGCATTGTGACAACTGCCGTATTTAAAGAAACCTAAAAAACTCAGAATGGAAACAAATGAAACGAGTTCTTCCTGGCTTATATAGAATCTCAGAAATAAGAAATTGTATATTAATCGGACCTAATTAAAATCTCCGTTTTCAGTATCAAGTTTTTATTGATACGGTTAATAAATGAAATTTTATAATGGAAATGGTAATAAATATGTAGGTTTTACACATTTGAATTTAGGTTTATTGGATATCATTAACAGTGATCCCTCGTTTTTCGAAGTTAATGGGGACCAGAAGCTTCCGCAAAATCTGAAAAACAGCGAAATAGGATTTGCCCGTAGGAATTTTCGTGAATGCGGGTACACGAATGTCTTAAATATGTAAACAGTATTTATACTTTACACATTTAAGACAAAAAATACAGAAGAAAACATATTTACTTAAAAGTGTCAGTGCTAAGTAATAAGGTTATTTAACCTTATAAAGTAAGAAACATTAAACAACATTGCTGAGAGACGCGAAGATTCTGGTGTTGGTGGCGGAGGAGGGGTTGTCACTCGACTCGTAGAAGTTTTTAGGCTCACTCGGAGACTCCTCTGCTTGAGGCGCTGACGATAGAAACAGAGGGGTTTACTTGAAGAGAAACAAGGTGATGGGTAGTCGTTGTCTTTGTTTCTCCTTTTCTTTCCAAATCCCCCTGTACAAGGTCAATAACTCCGTCAACGCGATTGATGAACTCGACAGCTCGAACCCTATTGTCGTCAATGTCTTGTGAAAATTCTTACTATGTTGCGCAATTGTTACAGATTCTCCAGGATAAAGCCACGCTTTTCAATTTGCTCTTCGTCTTCCTCTTCATTTTCTTCCTCACTTGCAGACTTTGCCACATTAAGAGCCCGTGGTATGTAATCTGAGTCGACTCATCTCTTTGTTTAACATATAGGGATTCTTATATATCGCGCATCAACATGAAACAACGCTCCTTTTTGCCATGTGGCTGCCGACATGGTTGCATTTTTTATTTTCATTTTTTGATGAATTTTTGGAAAACCCAGAAGCACTGAAGCCACAAAACATGAAGCTCGAAGTTTGGGAACACTATATAATCTCAGAAATAAGGAATTGTACATAAATCAGACCTAATTAAAAACTCCGTTTTCAGTATGAAGTTTATTGATGCAGTTAATAAATGAAATTTTATAACGGAAATGACAATGACTATGTAGATTTTACACATTTAAATTTAGGTTTATTGAATATCATTTATAGTAATATTCAAAAGAAATGTTTCAATCATATATCCATGTGAGTTGTTGGAATACTCTTGAACGAAAGAGGGAGAACTGTCTCAAATTTTGTTTTAGGGTTGTACGAAAATAGTGTTATGAAAACATCAAGTTATAGAAAACTTGACAGTTGTGTATAATTCTTTTTGAAGTCTAATTTATTTTTCTTTTGTGTGTGTTATATCTACGGTAGATTTTATATAGATGGGAACACTAATAATAAATGATAATTTTATGAATGTAGGTACGAGACGGCACATATCCGTCCCATTAGACATTTTAGGTAAGACATACTATAAAAACACGGTATTCCTTAAAACAATTTACTTACATAAAGCATATATGCCCCGATAGACCCGAAGGAGTTAATTATATATGTATGAATACATACGTACATAAATGTAATATGTAAGGATATATATGAATGTATAATATATGTATGTGTGTGTTTGCATGATGTATGGATACGTATGTATGTAATGATATACGCATATATGAATGATATTTTAATCCAAATTAACTTAATAATAGTTATACTCTAAAATAAATTTTTGGCTATTCACATTAAAAATTGCAATTTTTTGAGAAATATCTTTGTTTCTCTTCTCATTGTAGTAACCTATGGCGATTTCTCGAACACTCCAATTACTTTCTGCTTAGCTCAACTATTCTTATATAACTTCTTTATGCAGCTTATTTTCACTTCTTACGCGTCACCACGTGATTAATATTAACCTCTTTACTGGCTGACTTACTAGCGTCCTCTTATTATTATAAGAGCACATGTTACACGTTTTGGCGAAAGAGCGCCAAAGATGGGTTATCTCAACAAAATATGTGTATGTAAGGAAAAGTATACTGGATCGAGAAACTCATGTAGGCATTTTGTATGAAAACCCTTTAAGACAGTCCGAGAAAATTTCCAGGGGTTTTCAAAACTTATGTCTAGGGCTGAAAATTCCCGCTTCCTTTTCCATTCCCTTTTATAACCCCAAACCTAAATTAACCACTGGGGCTATAGTTTACGCCCTCAGAGAAGGGGTCTAACTAATTATAAATCTACGTTGCCCTAGCGGACAATTTATTAAATTTCCAAACAAAAAGGAGATGCAGGCTGTCTTAGGCAGATTTTCCCGCAGATTTTGAATGAGATGTTGACCAGGTGTTAAGAGTATTTTACATATAACTTCATGCTAGCTGTCCCCTCTGGTTGTCTTGCCCCTATGATGAAGTGAGAACCCATCCTCCAAGGTTATCTTAATAAAGGTCTTTAGCTAAAATAGTGTCATTCTTATGGGCCTTGACAGCAACCACTTATCTTGAAGCCCGTCTTATTGCATATATTTAATTTGAAATTTTTCTGTTTTCTGTCGTTCCTTAACGTCTTCACCATTTCTAGTATTTTTACCTTTTAGTGAGTCAAAACGCCCTATATATATATATATATATATATATATATATATATATATATTTCCTTTATAAGTTAATATACTTAATGTATAATACTTAATGTATTAACACGCATTACTCATAAGATTCTAAATACCTGGGAAATTAAAAAAATATCTGTATTAAAAGAGAAAACTGACTAGAACTGTAACAGAGCAAAACTTCGTGTCTTGTACATAAGCTATCATACCTTTTGAAAATCGTTCAAATAATAAAAGCTAAACACATCGGGAAGTCAAACAGAGACCAAGAATTTTCTACTAAAATTCAATCTGAAAGATATAATAATTATTTTTTAACTCTGTAATCGAACTGCTATTATGCCTTAAAATTGTGTTAAATAGTTTTATTTCTTTTAGTTGATATAAGAGTTCATTTTAAATTTACTCATTTTAAATCAAACATTTTTTTTAGAAAATTCCCTTATTTGCGCAGAGGCTTTAACAAAAAGAAAAATTCGGATACTAAATATTCTGCAACGTTACTTAAACTTTAATTGAAGAAAAATTAGTAAATATTACTTTGTTTCTACTATTGCCGAAAAATTTTGACTTTCTGATGAGGGATTTAATTTTGAATATCTTTTTTTAAACTTGTATAAATTCATTAAATCGCTTTTCAGTCATTAATTTCGCAAACGCTCTCAATTCATTTTTAAATGAAAGAATTATTTATTTTTAAAGTAAAATCTCTTACTGCCGTAGAAACTAATTTTTACAGAATTGGAACTCAATAGTTGGATTTTTTTATGAACCACTTTAAAATAATTATTCTAAAGTCAATCTAATATGTTTTTATTGATTTTTAAAGACAAACAATGCTACAGCAGGCTCTCATTTTCAAAAATTCATTCATGCATGATTTAATACTTCTTGCATTTTTCGATGAATTTTCATTTTTCAAATTTATTCTCAATTTGTTTTGCGCTTCATTGCCTTTGTACGTAACTTTTGGTGTTCATTTTGTCTGTTAAATATAAATAATTGAGTTGGAGGAAAGATAGCACGCCGCAGACAGAAAAAGTGGAAAAAAATGGCTTCATCTCTCTTGGATGTTGAAATAATATTTACCCCGGATATGAGAATTCCCAGCTGCCTTTCTGATAAGATACAATAGGAGACGGAATATATTATTTTTTTAGATAAAGCCAATATCCAGAGGATAACATTTGTGGTGACACCTACATAAATACTTCGGAAAGCGATTTTAAAATAAGTATAGAGACATTGACACGATTTTATGGATCTTATGTTTCAGTCCTGTTTTCTTCAATTTAAAATAGTGCTGTGAATGAGCATAATATACTTGAGTGGGCATATACAAAAATATCTGAAGGGTACATTTCGATCGGTACATATTTGGTAATATATCATTAATTGAATATTGAAAACAATTTCATGACATGGTTGGGACAAATAGATCTAGATAGGCCTCAAAGAAGCAATTATATATATATATATATATATATATATATATATATATATATATGTATATATATAATGAGACTGACTTCTCGATGGGGTGTTGCAGTCATGGCCATAAAAATGATACCGTTTCAGCTAAAGACCTTTATTAAGATAACGTTGAAGGACGGGTTCCCACTTCATCATAGTGACAGGACTAACTGAAGGGTCAGCTAGCAAGAAGTTCTATGTACAAGACACGTAACACCTGGGTCAACAGCTGTGGGAAAATATCTAGAAAAATCTGTCTCCGCTAACGTGTATCTCCTTTTTATTTGGAAATTTCCTAAATGGTCCACTAGGGCCATGCAGGTTTATAATTGGCCAGGCCCCTTCTCTGAGGGCGTAACCCAGTGGTCAATTTAGGTTAGGGGTTAAAAAGGGGAATGGAAAATGACGCGGAAATTTTTAACTTTGATTTAAGTTTTGAAAACCCCTGAGAATTTTCCTTACATATATATATATATAATTCATATATGAAACAATATATAATATACGTTCACACTGGCTTGAGTGTAGTAGTTCATAATCGGATAGCCAAAGAGATTAGAAGGAAATTTTGAAAAGAAAAATTAGTATATTGATGCAGCACATCTAAAGAGCTTCTGACGCTAAATACACATGCATGACAATATATAGGTGTGTGATCCAGCTAGTCAGGGTTTTAATGGTTAGTCACGAATGGATGCGGGAGGAAGCGTAATTAAATTATAGTAGAAATGCTGGTGAAAGAGGGAATTAATTTCGGTGTATACGAAGCCATCAATCTTCCAGACAAAACAATAGTTTCAGCAAAGCTTGCCATTTAAATATAGAATTATCCGAAAATTATTTTAAAACGCAATCTTAATTATGTTGGTAAGTTTTAAGTTAAAATATCTATAGATGTAAGTATAGACATTTAAACATATATTTATATGAATTCATATATCTATTGGAAATATTAGAATTTTGAGTGCAATCATGTGTGTGCTTGTGCGTGCGTGTGTGTGTTGATATATGTATTTGAAATATTGGAAATTCGAATGTATGTATGTATATATATATATATATATGTGTGTGTATATATATATATATATATATATATATATATATATATATATATATATATATATATATATATATATGTATGTACATTCAAATTTCCAATATTTCCAATTGACTATGAATTCTCAAAAATAATTTTTAATTCCTAGTTTTCGAACTACATTGGACCTATAGTTGGATAGGTTATAAAATAGATTTATCTGAGGTTTTTGTTTAGTTTTGTTAAGTTTTGGTGGGGGAGAGCTCCACAATGATAATAAACATATCCACAGATAGGTTTCGGTGAGGCACTAACTCGTTTCTTCAAATTGAGTCTAGAGTTTGCTAAAGGCGGAAAACCATCGTAAAAATATGTTGAAAAAGTGGCGAAAAAAAGAAGGTTTAATATTTTCATTATTTTTATGCATGTAAATTCAATTTATTTTTTTAAAAAGTTTTATGTCATGAAGAACACATGATCTAAATTTGGTCTAAGTGGGATAAGTAGTTTGGACATACATACATACTAACGGATGCACTGACAATGGTATTTACTTACAGATTTCCATTCTTTTCTGTCGTTTTTCGTGCAAAAAATTATAAAATTACAGCTGTGATAAAAAATAGGACACGGTCATGTACATGTAAAATTATTGATCTCAAATACTGGATGAGGAATAATATACATAATTTTTTGTTTCACAAGTAATAGTTAAATTTATGTTTCAGCAAACTTATCTTCTTTTTCACTCCAAACAATATTCATTTATAATTTCGGTTGAAGAGCAATATCGAAAAAAATGTGAATCGAAATCAAATTACAGGTTAAAAGATCAATAATTCCCCTCTTTAATCTAATACGATCATTGATTTGTTAACATTTTTTTTTCACTTTAAGACTGTCCCGACAAACGTCATTTAACTGTCATTTTCCATTTCGGTTAAAACCTGTCATTTGTTTTTATTCCAGACATTAAAGGACGCGCTCGAAAAGTTTCGGTAACTTTTCAAATTTAAAAGCTTTTCTTTATAAGACATGTGGGTTTAAGGTAAATTAAAACAAATTTGAGGCAAAGCTGTCACAATAAGGAGCATTCTATGATTATAACGATTCCACTTTAAAGCAGTTTGTGACGAAATAGTTAAAACATTTTACAAATTTTGGAAGTTTTGGCATAAGGTAATAAACGTGGGACTTCCTGTTAAAAAGGATATAACAGTTGTTTCACTAAATGCCTTTTTTAAAAGTTTGCTTTAATTTAAAGGAAATTTTAAAGTTGTTGATAGCGGTATAATATATATATATATATATATATATATATATATATATATATATATATATATATATATATATATATATATATATATATATATATATAATCAATAGCTTATAATAAAAATGTAGTCAAAAAACTAAATATAAAATATTGCTTAAAATATCAGGTTAAAAAATCCTGCTCAATTTTATCAACCAATGCATAAAAAAATGTACAAAAATTTTTAAAATATAAATTAATATCACGTTGTGCTTGATAAGTAGTTATCTTGATAATCAATTTTATCTGCATAGATTAACTAAAAAAATAAATTTTTATATATTTTCTACGGATAATTAGCATTTAACATTAACACATTGTATGATAGACACGTACTGTTACGGGTTAGTGTAACAACATGTTTTGTTGGTGGTCACAAAAATAACAGTATATACAGGAAAACGGAGCCGAATGTCCTTGTTTACTACATACATTCTAGAAAAATTGAGACAAAAACAAGTTTTTACATCAGTCGATGTGGAACCACAGAACGGGAAGGTTGATTAAAAAATCAATTTAGATTTAAAATTAACATTTTATTTATCCTTGTGAAAATATTATATATTATATTTGTATTTATATACATATATTTGTTTATATATTAAAATATAAAATACGAAAAGTGGGTTAAAAAATTAAACAGTTTTCGATCTATCGAGATTTAACTGAATAATTAAATTGACGCGCAAAACACCTGCTCCCGGTACAATTCCACTGCTAAATGTACCCGCACACAATATCTTAAAAATGAGAAAAGTGATTTTTAATCATAGATCCTTACTTCATTTGGTATGTCTCAAGTAATAAAGTTGTCTAATGTGCAAAAACGTTTTAAGGAAAAAATATGAATTTTAAATTACTTCTTTTAATGTAGGATTACTTTTTACTTATATCATCGTAAACAAAGCATATCAGATAATTATAATCGTAAAGTTCCGTATGAAGTGAATTACTATCTGTAAATTTAACTACCCATCTACACACACACACACATACATACATACATATATGTGTGCATTAAGATGAGTATGTGGAATACAAGTAAGTATGCTTATTTATATCTATAATAAAGTATCTTTCTGCATAAGTATATACTTACATATATATTACAAAGTTTACACGCACACATGCACGCAAATGTTAAAACCCTTATTAACACATTGTGTGCGGGTACATTTCGCAGCGGAAATTGAACCTGGAGCGGACGTTTTGTGCATAAATTTAATTATTCACTTAAATCTCAATAGATCGAAAATTATTCATTTTTAACCCACTTTTCGTATTGTATATTGAAATATATAAAGAAATGTATAAATAGAAATATATAAATAACGACCATTTCTGTAAAGAAAAAATATATTTTTTAGTGGATAAATTTATAATAGTATCTTAAATATGAAAAATAAAATAAAATAGTAATATATAGTTTTAATGTTTTCCCGTTCTGTGTTTCCCATCGACTGATGTAAAAACTAGTTTTTATTTGTTTAAATTTTTCCAGAATCTATGTAGTACGCAAGAACATTCGGCTTCGTTTTCCCATATCAACCGTTACTTTTGTACCCACAAACAAACCATGGTGTGACACTAACCCGTACTATTACGCGACCCGCTCTCAAGTATCAATCTTCAGAAAACGTACTAGTACGTGTCCCGAATACAATGTGTTAAAAATTGAATGTTAATCAGAAGTTTCTCTACCAGCTATTGATATTTAAGAGTAGTTTAATCTTATTTATCCATTTTAAATTTATTGGTAGTCTCTTAAATGCAAAATCAGCTATACCTTATTCTCTGCACACTGAAACCTAGAAAGCGAGCAGATACTTTTAGAATATATTTTTTTACTCAGAGAAAATTCAATTAGAGCTGAATTTTAATAGATTTATTATGGAAGAAGATTTTAGCTGCACTCCTCTAAGAGAAAGTGCTTAGAATTAATACTTGATCACGGTACCCATACTAGTACGTTTTCTGACGATTGATACTTGAGCGTGGGTCACGTACTTGTAGGGTTAGTGCAATAACAGGGTTTGTTTTTGGGTACAAAAATAACAGTATATACAGGAAAACGAAGCCGAAAGTTCCTGTCTAGTACATATATTCTGGAAACATTTAGAAAAATAAAAAAATAAAAACTAGTTTTTACGTCAGTCGATGCGGAACCACAGAGCGGGAAGGTTGATTAAAAAATCAATTTATCCTTGCGAAAATGATATATATATATATATATATATATATATATATATATATATATATATATATATATATTTGTATTTATATATATATATTTGTCTATTTATATATTTGTTTATATATTTGAATATAAAATACGAAAAGTGGGTTAAAAAATGAAATAATTTTCGATCTATTGAGATTTAACTTAATAACTACATTTAAGCGCAAAACACCCGCTCCCAGTACAATTCCGTTGCTAATTATGTTAATGAATTTCAAGTTCTACGTTAGGCTTCGCAATTTCTTTTTATAATGGAGTCATGACAGAAATTTACTTCGGTTTCCTCATTGATCAATAAGTCCGGGAAATTCGAAATAATAGGGGCTATAACTTTAGTGTGACTGCGAGCAAAAATTCGCAAGGTAAATATATGTGTATGTTTGTATCTATATAATCAGTATGAAATGATGTACGTTAATAAGTTGCATTGCACTTCATTATGTATTCCTTTTCTTTTCCAGATTTCAAAGATACTTTTAAGACAGTCGATATTGATCTTTCGCTGTTTATCTCCTCCAAATATAGAAGAAATTTATCAGACAGAAGACCAAAGATCTGGGGCCTCACCATTTAAGTGGGAGTGAAAGATTAAAATAAGTGAGAGAGTTAACATCTGCCTGTGCCGACGACACTCAAAGATAAATCATGCGTATTATCTGCCACCACAAAGTTCATTTCGGTTTAACGCTGAAGTTATATCCTGGATGATTCTATCTAGCATTAGGAATCCGCTGAGTTCGCAATTTGTTTTTCAGTGTGTGAGGATATTATCGAATGCACAAGAAGAACGAAGATGGTGTAGGAATGAATTTGGTGTTTGCTCATAGCACGCGGTGAAGTAACGTGCTCTAACAATGGTTACTTCAAAAGTATTGTTCCCCGTTAGGATGTTTCCGGAACCAGTTTGCTCATATTTGGCGTTGAAAGATAATTTTTGAAAATTAATTTTTCTGTCATTTGATTTTAATGTAACATATTTTTAAAAATTATGGATGGAAATATTTTTGTGAATGAAAATGGTATTCAATAATATCATTGAAAATGACCATTCAAAAAAATTAAATAATCATTTAAGATTTTGCGTACAGCGCAAATGTTTAGACAGTGTATTTTTAAGAGTAATTATTAAAAAGAATAGCCTTTGCAATTTCGAATAAAATGTTTGAATAATTATTATTCTCGAAGGACAACGGCTCAATAAATTATACATTTTTATAAAATTATGAATGTATCATGTATGTATTGATATTTTAAATGAAAATAGTTTTATAATGGAGTAGAGGATGTCGGTTATTTTCAAAAACAAAATTTTGGAAGCTTTAAAAATATTTTATGATTTCTTATTTTTGGTGTAGTTTTTACCTGAAATTTTCAAAGGAATCCAATGAATATGTGTCGAAATGGGATGCAAGCTGCTTTTACTGCAAAAACTTTTGATGAGGCAATAATTCTCTACTAATAACTAGATAAGCATTTGTATTATGGAAAACTTGTCACTAGCTATGGAAAACTACACAACTATCTACACGGAGTTTTTCGACCACAAAAACCAAACGGCATTGAATCTGTCCTCTGAGCCCGAGTATACATCTTCTATGCTGAACGAAAGCTGGGCTTCTTCGGGCCCCGTGCCGAAAGCCGTGGAGGCTTTGATGTATATAATGTATATAGTGATATCTGTGGCCGCCATCGGTGGCAACGTCATCGTGTGCTACATCGTGTTCGCTTACCAAAGGATGAGATCTGTGACCAACTTCTTCATCGCCAACTTGGCGGTGGGTGACATCTTGATGGCCAGCCTGTGCATACCGTTCGGATTCGTGTCCAACCTGCTGCTGCAGTACTGGCCGTTCGGTGCCGTGATGTGCGTTGTGGTGAGTTATGCTCAAGCTGTCTCCGTGTTCATCAGCGCATACACCCTTGTCGCCATCAGCTTCGACCGCTACATCGCCATTCTGTATCCGCTGAGGCCGCGCATGACCAAATTGCAAGCGAAGCTCATCATAGCCCTGGTATGGCTGGTGGCACTGCTGACGCCCCTACCCACTGCCATCATGTCCAAGCTGGAACAACCCCAAGACTGGATCGACATGAACCTGACAGATCGGTACACCTGCACTGAAGCCTGGGAATCGAACTCTCAGAGGTACCACTATAGCATGGCGCTCATGGTTCTTCAATATTTCTTCCCTCTTGCAGTTCTCATTTACACTTACACCAGAATAGCGGTAGTTGTCTGGGGTAAAAGAGCCCCGGGAGAAGCTCACAACGCAAGAGACGAGAGGATGGCTGCTTCGAAACGCAAGGTAACTACCTCCTGTTTCTTAAACCTTACTCACTTAAATTTGCAAATTTTATCTCATGCTTTATTACGACGGTAATTTTTAATTTATGTGATTAAAAGTTTTTGATTCATACATGCATAATTTGTGCCTGTTCATCGTTAGTGGAAAACACAATCTGCCCGTATAAATAACTGTAGCAGGTACCATAGGTTATTTTTTTGTTGTATGGATGCACAAAGCAGTCATTGTCGACTCCAATGTACGCAACGTGAAGATATACCATTTTCAGTAAAAGCATTTAAAGTTTTTGTATTTTCCTTAAAAGCTGTGATATTAAATGCAAAGAAAGTATAGTTTTACAGGCTTTAATTCAAATATTTCAATAGTATTTTTAAGCGACATTGAAGTGTCGAGAAATTTTAAATGTAAAAATAAAAAAGTCGAATTTATAAAAATTTAAAAGTGATGTGCCACCTGAAACGTTTTTCGTGTAAATTAATTAATTTTCTTGAATTGGCATTGATCTAAATATTCTTTAGACAGCGAATTTTAAGCGTTTCCTTTTCTGTATATTCGAATTATTTCTTCAGGCATGGTATTAGTTTCAATTTATTTTTCAGAGTTACCCAATCAGAATTGCTCAGTATTGGTTGAGTAACCTTTTACATAAATTTAACATTGTTTACGGATGAGACATTTGTTTCAATGTCGTTGTTTGTTTGAAGAAGGGGATTTTTAATTTGCATTTTATCCTCCATTACATTTCAATCAAAAATATATGATAAATATATGTTTTTGTTTTGCCTGTTTTATATCCATTTAATACATTTGAATTTCCAAATAGTTTTAAGATAATTCTACGTTTATATAAATATTTGAGTTTGCAATTTTAAGGAACATATCACCTGGTAAATCGTTTGAAGTTCTAATAATGAATTACACCTATTCTCATTATCTGGGACATTTTCTCAATTTGCAAGGAGAGGTATTTTAAAGTGTCAATAACATTGTAAAACATTCGCAATTAGTTTTAAAATTCAAATCAAATTTCTCGTATGAAGTTAATAAAAATGTCAAAACATACAATAAAGGTTTAATCGTAAATAGCTTTAAATTGGATAAATACTTATCCGTATCTAGTTTATGAAAATGTCTAGATATACAACAATATTTTTAATTGCAATTGGTGAAATTCCAAAATATTGTTTTGTATATATTTAGCAAAAATGTCCATACATAAAATATTTTTAATTTCAATTTGTTTTAAATTTCATAAGATTTATTCGTATATCGTTAATAAAAAGTCTGGAGATACATAAATATTATAATAGAGATTAGTTTAAAATTGGAAAACATTTTCGTATATAATTAATAAAATTCTCTATACCTACAACAATATTTTATATTGCAATTAGTTTAAGATTGCGAAATATTTTTCCACACAGTTAGTAAAAATGTCTAGACATACATAAATGATATTAAAAGAAACTAGCTTTGACCCTTAATTTGGCTAAGTCTGGCAGCTACACCGGACATGTATATTTATAACTACTATATAACATAATTCTCAGTGTTCGAAATAGCGAACATTAATTAGCTCAAAAATGGAAAATGATATATTTTTTTGTTTATTTTACAGAGATCCTAATGTCTATACAGACATGGAAAAATAACAGAAATTAAAAAATATTTGAAAAAACATCTTGTCAAATTAAGGGTTGAATTTCAAAAGATTTATTCGTATCTTGTTAATGAAAATATCTATACATACAATATTTGTAATAGCAATTATTTTAAAATCTTAAAATATTTTTGTGTATAGTTAGTAAAAATGTCCATAGATACAAAATTTAATTCAATTAATTGCAATTAGTTTTAAATTTCTAAAGATTTATTCGTATATGGTTAATAAGAATGTCTATACCCACAGCAGTATTTTTATTGCAATTAGTTTAAAATTCCAAAATATTTTTCTTATATAGTTTATAAAAATGTATAGACATACATAAATAATATAATTAAAAACTAGCTTTAAATTTCAAAAGATTTATTTGTATCTAGTTAGTAAAAATGTCTATACCTACAACAATATTTTTTATTACAATTAGTCTAAATATGCAAAATATTATTGGTATATAGTTAGTAAAATTATCTATACATACAAAAATGTTTTTTCGCAATTAGTTTGAAATTTCCAAAAAATTATTTTCGCATATAGCTAATAAAAATGTCTAGACATACAATGTTTCAATCGAAATGAATTTAAAACTAATATAGTTAGAATCTTCAGAAAATTCGCATGTAACTGTACATAAAATAATATTTTCAATAGCAATTATTTGAAAATTTCAAAATATTTATTCGTATGTAGTTGGTAAAATCGCATATACGTAAAACAATATTTTTAATCACTGCCAGTTTTAAACTGTAAAATATTTCTACGTATATAGTTAATAAAAACGCCTATACATACAATATTTTTGATGCCTAGAAATAATTTTTTGTTAATAAGAAAAACTTTAAGTTAAAAGAAAATTATCAAACGGGAATGCAACTTTAAAGCCATTATATATTCACCGCTGGAGTTATTACAAGAATTAACTGTATAACTTTGTAAATTTCAAAATGCAACTAATAATTAAATTTAAGTTTTGATGTCTCCAGTATATATAAAAAATTAAGATTCATTTTTATAGTTTTCTAATGTAAAAAAGAAAAATTTCTATAAGCTATTTAAATACAGAATTTTCTCAGCAATGTAATAATCGAAATCTGTAAGCTTTTATTTTGTTCACCAGGAAGGCATTTTATACACTTAAAAACGGTATTTTCTATCGTATATTAATCAGATCATTATTAAATATTATTTATGGACAACGAATATAAATTGTTTTAAGTATTTAACTTTTTTCTCAGCAAATATTTATATGGTACTATAAAAAATATTTATTCACAATAATTTATTTATAAAAACAATAAAAAATTTTAATACATATATTTAATGATAAAATATTATTTCATTTAATAAGAAAAACTAAGTAAATAAAATTTAACAAACGAAATGTAATCGTAACGATCATGTTAAAATGCTATAACAAAATTTTTTAATAAAAAGTAAGATGATTTTCAATTTTTAAATATCTGTTTTAATTGGAATAAGTGATTTCTTTTAGGTATATTCTTTAAATTAAAATTTTTAAAAATTTGTTATTAAAAAGCAAAAAATAAGCATAAGGTTATGTTTTCTCAAATGTTTGCTTTAACCCTTCGGGGTTTTGGTCGGGGGGATGGCCTTCTCCGATGTAACGACCAGTTTTCAGGTATTTTTTTTCAGCAAAGCGGTTTATATGGTAATGGTCTAAGGAAATTTTTCACAATTCAATAAAGTTAAAGAATTGTGTGGAGCAAAATTAAAAACTGCTGATTTCAATTCAAACATACATATTTTATAAAAAGTTTTAAAAATCCATTCATATATCTTTTGGTATATATGTAATCCATTTTATAAAAACTCTGTCTTTGGTGACAATGTAATATACTTTGTAATCGATCGCAGTGTTCATATTCAAGAGACTCTGTCTAATTTAAAACTTTATTAGACGCGCAACACGACACATCTTTTTACGATACATAATCAAAATAGCTAGTGTTTACTCTAGTTGACACAAGTATATTCGTTTTAGTTAATAAAGAATTTTATTTACAAACAGAACCTTGTTGCGCTATCTAACAGAAATTTACAGTTTTATGAATTAAAACTTGAGTTGCAACTACTTCATTACCAAACTTGCTGAGCTGATAAAAAAAACTAATCCTATTGTTTTATAAAATTGTTTTATAAAATCCATTCATATATCTCTCTGCATATATATACATATGTGTGTGTAGATATGTAACGGACAATTTATCCCGTGCCAAAGAGAAGATAATCCATATTTATTTGTGTGCAGTCGTAAGTAAAAACGTAACCGAATGAGAAAACAAAGAACTTTTGAATGAAGAGAAATGGAGTTCTTATAATCCTCTTCCGCAGCATTCTGAGATGAAATACCGCACATCGAAATATATAGGTGTGCGGGCCAGCCAATCAGGGCTGATAATGTTTAATCATATGCTGATGCTTAGTGACTCGTAGGAAGCGAAACTAGTTATATAAAGCATTATATAATAAGGGCTTTGGAGTTTTCGAGGTAGCCAAGTTGATAGAAAAAACAAAAGATTCCAAGTTTTGCCAGAAAAAGATAGGGTCGCCGGAAAATTATTTTAAGGTAGGCATAATTAGATTAATTATCGTTTTAGGGTAATATTATCTTTACATACATGCATATAACACATACGTATCCATCACTGGAAGCTGTTTTCAGGTAATGCAATCGAGGATGTAGAGAATAAGGGAGAGGATTGGGTCATAGCCCTATTTTTAGGTAATACATGGATAATCACTGTCAAAGATTTGTTTAATAGATATTTTTATTCATAAGATTAGCAAATTATTTGTTCAAAAGGCCTTTTATGAAACGGTTCGCTTTTACAATGATCTATGGACGAACTTCTCTGTAGTCACAAATCTTATTCTTCCTTATCCGCTTTCTCCGCTGAATTTATAGCTATTTATCTTGTACTTTAAAAGTTGGTTTATTACCAATGGTATCCTCTTATAATATACACGGATTCACTCAGTGCTCTATATTTTGCCATTTATCCAAACTATCAGAGTCACACACTAATCTTGGATGTCTTGAAAATATACATAAATATAATTTTGAGGGTTTACTCAATTTTTTGTTGCATCCTCTCACATGTTGATAGTGATGGAAATTAACAACCAGTTAGACCTGTCAGATCTTCTACTAATATTTTCGTTTTCATTTACCCATACATAAAGCAATAAGTTATTAATTTAGAGCGAAATAATGGTAAAATATCCTGAACCGATAAACTAATAATAAACCTTTTCAGTGAAACATATTATTTCTATCAGGTCTTCAATATCCTCAAAGTAGTATGATGTCATTGTTACTCGTCTTCGTATCTGAATTACTCGTTACACCCTCTGTCACCTACTGCTTGGAAAACCTTCCCCTATTTGCAAACACTGCAATATACCCATTCGTGTGAAACTTATTCTCGTAGAGTGTCCAAGTTTCCACCGTCACAGTACTTATATTTTAACTCTCATTCCATATCTCTGAATTCATGATCCCCCACATTTGAATCTTTATAATTTTTTAAAAGATATTGGATTTTAGGCTTATATTTAATTACATTGGACTCCCTTTTTTATTCATACACTGTTATTGCATTTTTTTACTTGTTTGCTTATATCTTCTAACTGGAGGACTAAAAAAAGGTAAGATTTGGGGAGGAGTTTGGTATAGGAGAGGTTTTGGGCATCAGCCTATGGTCAAAATTGTTTTATTGGGTTTTTTAAAGTTATTTTAAAGAATTCAACTTTCCGTTTCTATTATATACATTTTAACTACATAAAACATAAAACTTTATAATGAATAAAGTCAAAGGACCGTCCATATAGAAATCGAGAATTTATTACATGTTTAAATCATATTTTGAGGGATATTCGAAAAATTGCGCAAAAATGTGACACTTGAATTTTACTTTCACAGATTATTATACCACGTAATATATAAGGTGGAAGATGTATTAATCTCGCCAGTGAACATTTTGCGATATATCGATAGTAAAAATTTGGAAACTACGACAACTGTACGAATTTGTGTAAACAAAACACATACAGACACTCTTATTTTTTGTATAATATATATAGATTTAGTGGTGCAGATGTCGTTTAGGTCTTCATTTGCAAATTTTGTAATTTTTACCCTCCTTTGTTATATTGCCGAGATTATTTCAGATGGAGGAATGAATATAAACTTGTTTTCCACCTTCAAATTTTTTCTAATTTTAATATTTTTGAAAACTTTATTTTTCACCCTTAAATTTTTTTTTTGTTTCTGTTGTGATTATTTTTGTATTTTCTCTTAGTCGCCATTTTTCTGATGGTTTGATCCCCAACAGCAAAGCACTGATGAGGACCTATATTGCTCTAGTTTGTCTTTAGGCTAAACTTCAGTTAAATTGAAACGTAGTTATACTAAAAAAGATAAATGTAAAATACACAGTGTAAGAAATAAAAAAAGAGTACAGGTAATATATATTTGAATGTGAATTAATCTAATTAAATAGCGTTCTCGTCTTTTGGTACCTTCGGCGCCCTTCTGCGGCGGTTCGTGAGGAGATAGACGCACATAGATACAAAAATAGATAGACAGATAGTTACAGTTACATTTTAATATATAAGACTAATTACGGTTGTAAAAATAGAACATTGTGATCACCACAGTGTTAAGGAAATTCCAATTTCCAACTTTTTCAACATCTTCATTTATTACACTCTATGCAAATAGCTGACAATACTAATGAAATATACATTGTACCGTTTAAATTATAAAAATCCTGTCTTGTAACGTGAATGTCAATGTTCAGAATAATCAAAACAAATAAGTATTTGATATTTGACTCATTATTAAGATAAAAGTTTCAAAACACTGTGCGAATTTTTCCTTCATTGTTTTACTCTATTCCTAAATAACATACCTACATCTTATAAGTTTATTTTACACTCGAGCGGTGAAAAGAGATATTTTTTGTGTATGAAAACTCCTTCAAAGCTCGCGCTTAAAATATTTTCTCAGGAAATAAAATACTGTTTCTGTTTGCCTTAAACCCATCATAAACTAAACGTATTTTGTGGTTCTAAATTTGGTCGGAAAAATCTTGTGTATTTTGAAAACACGCTAAAATTGAATCGGGGCTTTTCTTTGTAGCATCTCTCTTTATATATTTAATATGGAATGGAAAATAATGTATCTATTTCCATCCACACAAGGATTTTCTTAAAATCTCGGGCGAGTGCTATTCACGCAGAATATTTTCTGACAAACGACATTCCACGTTTTTGTGGGAAGTCTTTATATTTTCTTTAAAACGGAGACATTTTTCTTTCGAAAGTAAATATAGTGTTACTGCATCGACAATTTCGCTTCAAGATTGTCCATTTTATTTATGTCTCTCGAATAATATTTTTTTAAAAGAATGTATTTAGTACAAACGGATATTTTCCCTCATGAGAAGTGCGTTTGGGCAGTTTCTCAACTGATATGCTCTTTTTAATAAGTTTAATTAGAGTCTGTGTTGCGCTATTGAATCATTCCCTATAAGTTTTAGCCGAATTAACAGGCAGTTTCTTTTTGGAACCGGAGTTGTCGGATGGTATGTTATTGATACCTAGTACCAAAGCCTGACGGTTCGAATCCCACTCTGGCAGTGGATGTTAGTAGCCTTTCGGAATCGTCTTTAAACTGCAGGTCGTTACCTCATTAGACCTCACGTAGCATAAATGTAGACGATTGAGGTCCAAAGCAAATTAAATCCAATTAAAATAAAGGAGTACCTGAGCTTGTAAATCCGATTTCCCCTGCTGGCATCGGTATTTGTTGCCTTCAAAATTTTCATAGAACTTAGCCCTCCAAGACATTTATTCATTCATTCATGCGTGGGTCGGTGTGAATGTTCGTAACCATTCAGAATCAGAGTACAGCAATAGGTGTCAGTTTCAATAGGTGCAGTTGGTGACTCCAATCACTATCTGCATGACTGCCCTCTGACACACGACTTGCACCTTAACAACCCTCTGACGCATCCAAGGAACCTGACAGAGAGCCTAATAAAAAACCTGGTACTGATAAGGAAGGCCAGGTGCCTGGTTGACTGGCTCACCGCAAATCAAGACGCCATCGTGTGGCCATGAAGATCTTATCCTAAAACCGCACCGCAAGGAGCAAAGTACCTCTACACTAATGGCCATCACAACTGCACTGTGGTGTTATTCCTTACCTCACCAACATCTACTCTCATGTCAGGATGTTCCATGGAGTACACCGGTTCAACCGGACTTTTAATCTGGGTAGGACACCTGCGGAGTATCCCCCGCGCTTCCGGAACCTGAATTGATTGTACTTATTTGTCTAGTTTGTCTTCGTTTTTTGTTATTTTATATTATATGGTAGAAATGATGATTTACCCCCAGCGTACTTACCCAATGCTGCCGGAAGGTCAGACCGAACCAGTAATCCAACACCCTACACCCAACTTTGGGTGGGTTTCTGGGTACAGATAGTACACGACTTTAAGCAGTAGATCCCGGTCTGATTGGCCTTCCTGTTTGCAGAGAAGTAGATTGTAGCTCTCTAAAACCAAACACTCCTGAGAGAAAAATGTGAGATTCCCGCTCGAAACAAAGCAAAAGAAACCGCTCCATAACATAGAATAGGCCATAAAGATAATCACCAAATGCTTTAAAAATATAGCTCGAAGAAGCGTAAATATAAAAGATTTAATTTACCGCTTGCATGAATGGACACAGGAATTCAAATTATTTGTTGCTTTATGTCTGAAATTGCCTGAAAATATGCACGGTTTGTTTGCTGATGCATTTCGTAAGCGTGTATTAAAGCTTCATTTTTTAAAAATAATTTAAAAGGAAAAAAATTAAATACATACGTAGAGAAATCGAAATATTAGAAATTACTCCCGCAGCATTTAAATACTCTACGGAATAAATTTGTTACCATTTAATAAATTCTAACGTCAGAACAAAAAAAAAAAAAAAATATCAATTTTGTCGTTTCATAGCCCCCTCCTTCTTTCCCATGGCGTTCGAGTGATAGCTCGGGACAGAACGAAGCAGCGAATGTAATACTCGAATGTAACGAAAACATGTCTGAAATTGCGAGATATTTTCGTTCGCTTTCTTCATTTTTATATCTCGATTTGTAATGAGAAAAGGCTACAGCTCGATGTTCTTTCGACGTGATATTTATTTTACGAAACGACTATTTAACATTCCCGAGCTCTATGAAAAAGAATTTTCGTGTATTGTTTCTGATACGGAATAATTCAATTTTGCGGGGATAGTAAATAAATGCAAATAAAAAATAAATAGAATGAGGGCAACTGGATTTGTCGTTATTTGTTTGATTAAACTACTGGGGACAAACAAGGACGCCGTGAAAGGTATGTTCTTATATTTTCCGAATTAGTCTTTAACGATTACTGAATACTTCTTATTCTACATTCTAATCACCGCAGAGTTTTATTTTGTCTTTTGACAAGTTGTTTGCAAATGTTACTTTTTGTACTTACCTAGAAGCCGATATTGATTTATTGAAATTTTTTCATAACAGGGGAGTATTAAGCTTTTCTGTTGAATGTTAAGAATATTTTATAGTCTATTGGTAGTTTAAAATAACAAATTATAAAATTAAACAGAATTGCTCTTTGGAGTATAATTTTTAAACTAAAAAATAAATATCCGATAGGTGTCATCTCGGTGTCACACTAAAATAGCTCCTTATCTGTGTGCTTCAATCAAAGTTTTGCTTTTATTTTTTATTGTTTAAAATTTAAAGTTCATGATCACAAATTGCAGATTTCTTTCGATCATTTTTTTAAGTTTATTTTCTATACTTTAACCGTTTAAAGGTGAAATGTCACATATTCCATTTTTCCTTCGATCATCTTTTTACTTTTATTTTCTAAAGTTTTACCATTTACAGTGAACGAGGAGAAATTCCATTTCTTCTACGATCAACATTTTAAATAAGTAAGTAATATAGGTGGTAAATCAGAAAAAAAAAATAAGTTCGCCTTAAAGTTAAATAAAGACATTTTTATTACATGGATAACGTAGCGTCCCACCATTATATATCTCGTAATCAACAAGGAGAATTTTTTGTAAACTTTTAAAATCGGAAGCCAGAATCCAGCTATTTTAATAACCTGATCGTAAAAATATGAAAGTTTGAACACTTTACACGTATAATGTGCGAAGAATGAAGCATAAATATTCTTTCATGTATTCCAGCACGTTGTTAAAAGTTTCTTAACTAAAATTTAAGTACTGCTTAACAATAAACTATACTTTCTTGCTTACTTCAAGATAAAGATTCGGGAAACGAACTACATGTGGTATAAGTTTATTCTAATAAGTATTTAAAAAGTTTTATTGATCACTTCGTTTTGGAAACGAATATTTATCATTTCCGTAGGTATTTCAAAAGATAGCATTCTAGGATTAAATATCTTTTAGCTGAGTCCCATTATAATGACACTATTTTAGTGACTTATCATTCTATCTAGTGACTTATAATTCCGGTAGGTATTTCAAAAGATAGCATTCTAGGATTAAATTTCTTTTAGCTGAGTCCCATTGTAATGACACTATTTTGGTTTTCAGGTATTTTGCTCTGAACATGGTAAAAAATGCAGCGTTAAAAAATGACACGAATTCCTTTCCCCCCCCCCCTCGGAACTAAGAAGTTTTGGAGAATTCCGTGTTTGACTTTAGGAAAAAGATTAGCAATCGAAAAAGTTTTCCGTTTGCGATAATGTCTCCCAGAATGTTGATTTTGAGTACTCTTCTCTGATTTTACACTCTCATATTCTTATCTGTCCTTAGAGAGGTTTTATTTTCTCCAGAAATCGTTAACACTCGAATGATTTTTATTGCCCGCTTCATCTTCTCGAAAATGTTTCAGGAATTTATAAATTAATTCTCTTTAGATATAACGACAAGTGTAAAATTGAATATTCACAATGTTCTATTCAAAAACTGTAACATTATGAGTCTTATACTTTAAAAGCCTAGGACATTAAAACAAAACAACGGAAATAAGTATATGTTCAGAAAATAAAAAATATTTTTAATCCAAAAACAGATTTTCATATAAGTGCTATTAACAAGAAAGTTATTAGAGCAGCGGTAGCTCTTAAAACCATTTGTTAGTAAACGAAATATGACAAAATGGTAAATAAATATGAAACTTTCAACAAACACACACATATATATGTGTGCGTGTTACAGTGAGTTTTTAATTAGTTACAGTGAGGGTCACCCTTTAAAATGTATGATGCATAGAAATAAACACACTCGCAATAACATATTTGACGAAATGAATCACCTTTAAAAAGAGGTACAACTTAGCACGATGTACAACAAAATGGTGCGGAAGCAGGTTGGGAAACGTTTATTTAATCACTTGATTGCTAGCTGCTGAGTGACTGCATGTTACTTTCTAAGTTTAAATATTCCTTTCCATAACGACTCAACAAAAAGTAACAGATGAAAGACATATCAACTTTGGTGTCCAACTTTTCTCGCGGACTGTGGAACAGCTACTGTTAGTTGTATAAAAATAGTATACTAATGCAACTGGGTATTGGAGATTACTGTAGGGAAAATCTTCTCAAAACATTTCTAACACTTAGACAAGTTTACTGAACCCTCAGATGTAGTACAGTACATGTAACACGGTGAATGTTATGTTTAATTATTTAGTAACATTAAGAGAAAGCTCTTCGAACATTTTAAACTTAAATAATACAGAAAAGTACAAGCAAAATTCAAGAAGTTGGAAAATACTTATTAACTTAAAACAAGATTTTTGGAGAAGCGAAATGAATATGAACGTTTAATAGGTTGTAATGACTATTTCAAACACTTAAAATTGTAATTTTGTCTGTTTTTAAATTTAAAACAATAATATATATTTTATACTTACACGCATTGATTGTATGTGTAAATACACTAAATCTATAAACGAATAAAGGGATTTTAACTAAAAACAATAATGGTCCCGTAAGGAAAATATTGTCGAAACGTGTAATATAATTCAATTCATAAGAACTATCGGTAGCCAAAAGCCTTATTCCGACTCGAGAAAATTTTCGGGTGTTTACAAATCTACGATCAAGATTAAAAACTCAGTTTGTCCCTGATTCCCCCCCCCCTTTAAATCCTACTCTAAACTGACGAATGGAGTTGATGTCCTCCGGAAAGGGGTCTAACCCAAAAAAACATTACAGAACTATATTTTTTAGAAAATTCGGACCAAAAAGATATGCACAATGATCGGGACAGATTTTTAGAGGATTTTCATATTTTGCATGTCAGCGCCTCCTACCGGTGACTTTTTTCTAAACAAAATCCACCTTATTGTTGACCCTCTTTTGTGCAAAAAGCTCATCTTTATTTCTTTCGTTTTTATTTCATTTGTGATTAGTATTTAAAGAAAACCTAGGAGAGATAATTTTTCTAATTTGCTTTTTAAAAGTCAAAATTTATTTAACTAAAGAAAATTTAATTGAAAATACAATTTTACCGTTTTTTTTTACTTAATATTAAGAAATTTTTGCATTTAGTACACAGTTTGAATTTAATATTTTACTATACTCGAGATAATAACTGGTTTTACCGAAGGAAAAACTTTATTATGTAGACGGTCTTGAAATCTGATTAAATATTTTGAAAAAAAAATGGATGTTATTTTCTAATACATAATCTTTATTTTATGAGCATTATTTTTACATTTTTGTAATTTTGCTTTTTTTGAATACGCATAAAGTATATTAGAAAAAAAACGCGATTGATAGTTGAGAGCGTAAATTAGTTAGATAAACTTTGTTAATTAGTTCTATTTTGACTAAAGTAAAATTAGTTTTTTGATTTTTCAACAAAAGACTAGGAATTAAAACAAATTTGTCTACGTAATTTTTATACATGCTTCGTGAAAGGTGTGTGTTAATAATTTTCGTAAGCACTATTTTTTGATAAGTTTTTTTTATAAACTATCATAACGAAAATGCTGAGATTAATTATTAGTAACTTCTAGACATATTATTATTGTAAAAGTATATTCATACTTAAAGAAACTAATTTTTTCTCATATACTTTTTTATCTCATATATAAGGGCGATACTTTCAGCTACTCAATGCTCCCTTTTTTCTCAAATTTAAGAGCATTAAAAAAAAGTAAATAGTTTTCCGTCAATCTACAAAAATTAGAGGACGTCGGAAAAAGTCTAGTAAATATAGTTAATTTGAGAAAGCAAATTATTTTATTCGGTTTAAAAAAGTTATGAAAATTACTATTTTTTTTTTTTTTTATAAAATGATTTTTACTGCCTGTTCTTTATTTGAGAGACATTAATACATGAATTTTATTCTGAATTTAAAAGTTTCCTGCATATCATTTATTTACTGTTTTAGAATTTAAGTGCGGACGGGTAAAGATTTTATTTTATTTTACTCGATAAGAAGATTCTTTTGAACTGGTACAAACATTTCAAAAGAATAACTGAAAATATCCTGTTTTAACATTATTTCTGATTTGTAAGATTTTTTAAAGGTCAAGCCAATTTTAAATCTACTAAAATTTCATTTCTACTTTTTTAACTCATTCTAAATATTAAACACTAGAAACGCGGGATGGGTCATTTTGAACCAAATACTATTTTGTGTATAATTCAACTAAAAGTTACTAAAAGATTTTGGAATATATTTCTTGACTTTTGATTATTTTATTCTTATAAAAATCTATAAAAATAGAATATTGAAGAGTCTGTATATGCTCATTACTAAACTTCCAAGTCTGGAAACAAAACTAAAGATATTTGTTTTAACAGTAGAATACCAATATATATATATATAAATATATATATATATATATATATATATACACACACACACTCAAGAGACAAAACATTATGACCACCCCTACATTTTGCAATGAACTTGCCTGGATGACGTGGAAGGCACGTGATCATGTGTAAATGGTATTTAACTGCTGCTGGAGAGTCTGAAGAATTATTCTTTGACTTACTTCTGTGTGTGATGGGAAAGGCTGTGTATCTAAGCGACTTTGATAGAGAGCAGCATGTAATGGCTCGAAGGCTCAGAACAAGAATTTTCGAAACTGAACGACTCGTTGGTTGTTCGGGATTTACAGTTGTTAGTACTTATGCAAAGTGAATGAATGACGGTGAAACCAGCAGTAGACGACATGGTGTTGGACGTCCACACACTAGCAAATAAAAAGGTCGTCAGAGACTGTCTGGCATGGTGAAGCAAAACCGGAGCCAAACAGTGGTTCAGATGACAACCCAATACAATGCAGGGCCAAGTAGAATAGTATCCGAGCAAACTGTTCAGCGGACATTGTTGGATACGGGGCTACGCAGCAAACGTCACACTCGTGTGCCTTTACTGAATAAGCGTCATCTCCAACTGCGCCTACGCTAGGCCCGGGAACATCGGGACTGGTCCATGGATCAGTGGGTGAGAGTCGCCTGGTCAGATGAATCACGGTTTGTCATTCATCACGCCGATGGTCGTGTCAGCATACGCCGTCTTCTAGTCGAACAGTAGCTCCCTCAATGTACAGTAGGTGATACATAGACCGGTCGTGGCAGTATTATACTTTAGGGGACGTTTTCTTGGGCGTCTCTGGGACACGTGGTTGTGGTAGAACTGACCATGAATACTACAGGGTATCTAAACATCACTGCGGACCAGTTGCACCCTTAAATGGAATGTTCCAACAGGACAACGCTCCGTGTAACAAAGATAAATTTATGTTGGAGTGGTTCCAGGAATATGATGCTGAATTCCAGTTAATGTCCTGGCCGCCTGCTCACCGGATCTCAATCCAACAGAACCCATTTGAGATGTCATGGGACGGCAGCTCAGCGTATAAAGACCACCAATTCGGAATATCTCGTATTTGCGTACAATCTGTCTCCGGCCATTTACCAAGGACATGTGGCACCCATGCCAAGGCGGGTTGAAGCTGTGTTGCGTGCCAAAGGTAGGCCAATTCGTTATTGACAGGTGGTCATAAATTTTTGGCTCTTGAGTGTATATATATATATATACAAACATACATAATTACACTCAAGAACCAAAATATTATATCCACCTGTCAATAACGAGTCGGCCTACCTTTGGCGAGCAACAGAGCTTTAACCCGCCTTGACATGGATTCCACAAGTCCTTGGTAGATGACCGGAGACAGATTGTACCACATGTTTAAGCAACGGTTACGCAAATCCGAGATATTGCGAATAGGTGGCCTTTGAACTCTGAGCTGCGTTCCATGACATCCCAAATGTGTTCTATCGGACTGAGATCCGGTGAGTTAGGCGGCCATGACATTAACTAGAATTCTACATCATGTTACTGAAACCACTCCAACACAATTTTAGCCTTGTGATACGGGACGTCGTCCTGTTGGAACATTCCATTTCTAACTGGAAGAACAGAGGCCATGTAAGTGTGCAACCGGTCCGCAATGATGTTCAGATACCCTGTAGTATTTATGGTCTGCTCTACCAGAACCACGGGTCCCAGAGACGCCCAAGAAAACGTCCCCTAAAGCAGAATACTGCCACCACCGGTCTATGTATCATCCACCGTACATTGAGGGAGCAACTGTTCGACTAGAAGATGGCTTATCCTGACACGACCATCGGCGTGATGAATGACAAACCGTGATTCATCTGACCAGGCAACTCTCACCCACTGATCCATGGACCAGTCTTGATGTTCCCGACCAAGAGTAGGAGCAGTTGGCGATGGCTCTTGGTCAGCAAAGGCACACGAGTTGGACGTTTGTAGCGTAGCCCATATCCAACAGTGTCTGCTGAACAGAGTCATCCGATACTATTCTACTTGGCCCTGCATTTTATTGTGTTGTCAGCTGAGCCACTGTCTGGCTCTGGTTTTACTTCACCATGCGAGACAGTCCCCTGCGACATTTTTCTTTGATAGCATCTGGACGACCAACACCATGTTGTCTACTGCTGGTTTCACCGTCATTCATCCATTTTGCATAAGTGCTAAAAAATGTAAATCGCGAACAACCCACGAGTCGTGCAGTTTCGGAGATACTTGTTCCCAGCCTTCGAACTATTACAACCTGCCCTCTATCAAAATTACTTAGATTCGCAGCTTTTCCCATCACACACAGAAGTGAAAGTATGATTCTTCAGACTCTCCAGTAGCAATTACATACCACTTCCACGATCATGTACCTTCCACTTATTCCAGGCGAGTTCGCTGTAAAATGTAGAGTGGTCATAATGTTTTGGCTCTTGAGGGTATATATATATATATATATATATATATATATATATATATATATATATATATATATATATACATACATACATACATACATACATGTGTGTATATGTATGCATGTGTGTAATCTTTGTATTTGTGTATATCTTTCTATCTCTCTGCCTGTCTGCATATATATATATATATATATATATATATATATATATATATATATATACATATAATATCATATGAAGTTCAAACGGCGCCTAAACTGTGCAAGAAACTAAATAATTTCATTAAAATTGTCTATATTCTGTTCTAACTCTATACACTTTTCGATATTGTAATATCTTATTATTGTTAATTATTATGATAACTGAATGTGTAAAAATGAATAAATATCATTGCATATAAACGCAGTGCATTGTTTGACTAACAACATGGATTTATTTGTTTAGGGTTCAGTTTGACACTGCCCGCAGTTTTAGGTAGACAAAAACTCTTGCGATTCTACTGTTAAACACTTCTGTGCATCAAACCGCATTAAATAATGTCTTATTTAGAGCTGAGTTATAATACTTTTACTATGGAATTTTGTTTGCCACTCCGATTCATACTTACATTTTAAAGTGCATTTTCTCAACTACATTGTTTTAAATTTAATGCACACTGTTACTTAAAAACTATATATACCATATGCTTAAAATTATAACCATATGTTTTCTTCTTTATACTCTGCATACTGAAGTAAAAAAAACATTGATTTTAGATATATTAAGATGGAAAAATGTGAACATAATATAAATACTTTTATTAAATACTCAGTCGTTGTCTTTGTTTCTTAATTTGTATATAACTTTCAGTAATAACTGCTGTCTTTAGTATATTCTGTTTTATTTTCAAATCTTTTATTAAATTATATTGACAACAGTGTTTCATATATAAGTATAGATATTAATTTTATGATAAAAACTCATATTTTTTTATTTCCTGTTGCATTCATAAAACTTTAACTTTGATAATATTTTATTTTATAAATTGCATTTTTCTATCTATTATAAACTAAATTGTATAATTCAGGGTATACTATTAGAATAGGGTGTCCCTTGATATTTTTATGACTTTTATGGGCACGCTCTTTTAGCAAGAAATGATAAAATTCTAGTAGAACAAACTTGAATTTTTGGAAAGAAAAATCCCATTTTTTCATAGAACTCAGTCAATTTGATTTCACAAAATTAAAAATTAAAAAAAATCAGTTCCTTTTAATGCGTAACAAAAGAATGCCACAACGAGAGCCGAGTACCAAAACCATATAAGTTAAAATAAGAACAGGAGTGATCAGTTATAAAAAGTTAGGTTGAATTTGTAGAATTTTACCGCCAAGTAGGCAGAGATTCCCATTTCTGATGCCAAACCTAATTTAGACACATGTAGTATAGAAGTATTTTAAATTCATTTTGTTAGTAGGATAGCAAATAAAAACAAATCATATTTAATAAACTTTTTACCGAATTCATATCTTTTTTGCTCTTTTCATAAGATAAAACCTCTACTAGATAGTAAGTTTACGGTTGCCACTAAGGAACAGAATAAAAAATGTCATATTTCCATTAGATTAAAAATAACTTTCATAACTGCAACCTTAGTTTCCTAAATAAGTTAATTAATTTCTTAATGTATCTTTTTAATTATATTTTCTTAATATATTTCTTAATGTGGTTAATATCGAGCCATAGTAGGTCGATCGGCAAAGAAGTCTATTGATAACCGGAGGCTTGTGGGATCGTGTCTCGATCCAGCCGTAGATCCACCATGTTTATTAATAGTTATGAAAATAAGTTAGTGATCGCCTTGTACTTCAAATCCCCCAAAAGATACCTTTGGGTATCTACTGCTTTGTGTGTATGTGTGTGTGTTAGTTTAGTTTTAGTTTTAGCTTTAGCTTTAGCTAGTTTTAGTTTTAGCTAGTTTAAGTTAGTTTATAATCCGGCATGACATTTCGGTGTTTTCCAAGTAATTAGTCTCATTATGTGATGTGAATACAAGATCACCCTTAAAATGTATGATGTAAACAAATAAAGACACTCACAATAACAAATTTCCCAAAATGCAATCATATTTTACGAAGTGGTATAAGTGGCATGATATACAATTAAGTCGTACGAGATGGATAAAGATTGGTAAAAGATGACGTAGTGAGTAACATATAAAACATTCTTATGTTAAGCTTTTGGGGATATAAGTTAAAAGTTTCGTTTCATGTTGCTTAGTTTTACACATTTATGTTCTTTAAAACATCGTATTATGTTTTTACAATAACCAGAAGCGGATTTATAGCTGGAATTATAAGCCTGAAGTAAAATTTCGTAAAATGAAAGTAGCATAGGTAGAATCAAAAAATGTATAACAACTATAACAATTGCATTATTTCCCTAAATAATATGTATATACCTGGGACCTTTTCTGCATAAAAGTACATAAAAATCCCTTTATATTTACCTGTTTTCTTTACATCTAAAAACTGTATTGATTTTAAACGCATTTTCATAGAAATTGTGTTTTCGTTATTTTTGTTGCAACAAATATATTTATCTCAAAACACTTTAAAATATTAAAATGAAATAATTTGAAATGTTTTATTCATTTTCAACTCTGTGATAAACCAAAATTTCCGTTCCGAATTTACTCATTTAATGACTTTTCTTGAAAAAACGAGGATTTCTTTAGAATAGAAAAACCAATTTTATTAAGCGTCTGTAATATATTAGGGCTTTTTACAAGCAGTGGCAATCTTTTAGTTTATAAACTTGGGTAAACGGATTTTTTAAATGCTGTATATTGCTGTTATTGAAATATACTCAATGAAGTTTAATATAGCAGGTTTGCCGTAATTTGAAATCTTACAGAAAATTTAATTTAAATTGTATTTTAGGTTATAGCTTTAAAGTCTATTTTAATTAAAAACGGAGGTTTTTTATTTTAAATCTTCAAATGCATTTAGAACATTTACCAATTGTTGAGTTTAAGCCAAAACTTTTTACTTTAGATTTAGTAAAAAGGCGATAACAAAGAAAGCAAAATTTTGATTCTTAATAATTAGCACTTAAAATTAATTCAAAGCAGCTCTACAGCTACTTCTTACGTTGGTCACGAATGCAATCAAGAACAAAAACTAATATAAAAATGACAAAAATAGAATATTGAATTGTTCCGTTTCGGTTTCGAAATCAAAAGTATAGTTTGTTCTCAATGTTGTGACCAGTTGCTCAGAATAATGCACCTTCTATATGAAACACATTTTATTACTTCAGTATGTGAACTAGTTTAAAACAAAATGTAACACAGAAAAATGTATGAGGTAAATAATATTAATTTCTCAAAAACACAAAAGTATCTCGAGCCATTTTCCTTTCGCTTATTCAAGAACAACAATTTTTACACAAAAATAATTTCGCTGCCAATCGTAATTTACAGAATTAAAAGAGATAATAATCGGGTAGAATATCAATCTTACTATGTAACAATAATGGCAAATGATAAATGAAACTTACAAAAATTTCTAATTGTGAAAAAATACATAAATTAAAAAAATTACTCACCAGATCTCACCAGAATAATCTCACCAGAATAGCAAAGACAATTTCGAAAACCACATCCAGTACAATCTAGGCTACATCTATAACAAAAACTCAAAATTAATTTTATAAAATTGTTTAGCTATTACATAAAAATTGTTCTTATTAACATTCCGAAATAGACAAAAATGTCTTCACCAGGATATTTATATTCTGTGACCTTTTTTAAAAAAATTTCACACATTCCAAATGAAACTTTTGTTTTCTAATTTCAGATAGTAGTACCAAAACATTCCGTAAAGACAACATAATTAAGGGAATTTTCGTGAAACATTGAATTAGTTATATTCACCTTTAATATTTATTTTATACTTTCAACTAGATTATTTAATTAGAGTACTGTAATTTGTAAAATTAATTAGTGTAATACATATCTACCTTAAAATTCATATTATAGCCTTTATCAACCTGCTGATTTCTATTTCCTTTCACACACCTAAGAAATTTAATTTATTTTTCATATTTATTAGCAGTAACAATTCCTCAAAATATCTGTAAAGTCTGACTGAGTTTTAAAATTCCAAGTTTAAATTAGGCAATTAAAGGTTTAATTAACTTGTTAACATACATTCTAAAAATGTATAACAACTATAACAATTGTATTATTTCCCTAAATAATATGTATATACCTGGGACCTTTTCTACATAAAAATCCCTTAATATTTACCTGTTTTCTTTACATCTAAAAACTGTATTGATTTTAAACGCATTTTCATAGAAATTGTGTTTTCGTTATTTTTGTTGCAACAAATATATTTATCTCAAAACACTTTAAGATATTAAAATGAAATAATTTGAAATGTTTTATTCATTTTCAACTATGTGAGAAACCAAAATTTCTGTTCCGAATTTACTCATTTAATGAATTTTCTTGAAAAAAACGAGGATTTCTTTAGAATAGAAAAATCAATTTTATTCAGCGTCTGTAATATATTAGGGCTTTTTACAAGCAGTGGCAATCTTTTAGTTTATAAACTTGGGTAAACGGATTTTTTAAATGCTGTATATTGCTGTTATTGAAATATACTCATTGAAGTTTAATATAGCAGGTTTGCCGTAATTTGAAACCTTACAGAAAATTTAATTTAAATTGTATTTTAGTTTATAGCTTTAAAGTCTATTTTAATTAAAAACGGAGGTTTTTATTTTAAATCTTCAAATGCATTTAGAACATTTACCAATTGTTGAGTTTAAGCCAAAACTTTTTACTTTAGATTTAGTAAAAAGGCGATAACAAAGAAAGCAAAATTTTGATTCTTAATAATTAGCACTTAAAATTAATTCAAAGCAGCTCTACAGCTACTTCTTACGTTGGTCACGAATGCAATCAAGAACAAAAGATAATATAAAAATGACAAAAATAGAATATTGAATTGTTCCGTTTCGGTTTCGAAATCAAAAGTATAGTTTGTTCTCAATGTTGTGATCAGTTGCTCAGAATAATGCACCTTCTATATGAAACACATTTTATTACATTTCAGTATGTGAACTAGTTTAAAACAAAATGTAGCACAGAAAAATGTATGACGTAAATAATATTAATTTCTCAAAAACACAAAAGTATCTCGAGCCATTTTCCTTTCGCTTATTCAAGAACAACAATTTTTACACAAAAACAATTACGCTGCCAATCGTAATTTACAGAATTAAAAGAGATAATAATCGGGTAGAATATAAATCTTACCATGTGACAATAATGGCAAATGATAAATGAAACTTACAAAAATTTCTAATTGTGAAAAAATACATAAATTAAAAAAATTACTCACCAGATCTCTCCAGAATAATCTCACCAGAATAGCAAAGACAATTTCGAAAACCACATCCAGTACAATCTAGGCTACATCTATAACAAAAACTCAAAATTAATTTTATAAAATTGTTTAGCTATTACATAAAAATTGTTCTTATTAACATTCCGAAATAGACAAAAATGTCTTCACCAGGATATTTATATTCTGTGACTTTTTTTAAAAAAATTTCACACATTCCAAATGAAACTTTTGTTTTCTAATTTCAGATAGTAGTACCAAAACATTCCGTAAAGACAACATAATTAAGGGAATTTTCGTGAAACATTGAATTAGTTATATTCACCTTTAATATTTATTTTATACTTTCAACTAGATTATTTAATTAGAGTACTGTAATTTGTAAAATTAATTAGTGTAATACATATCTACCTTAAAATTCATATTATAGCCTTTATCAACCTGCTGATTTCTATTTCCTTTCACACACCTAAGAAATTTAATTTATTTTTCATATTTATTAGCAGTAACAATTCCTCAAAATATCTGTAAAGTCTGACTGAGTTTTAAAATTCCAAGTTTAAATTAGGCAATTAAAGGTTTAATTAACTTGTTAACATACATTTTCATTTTCTTTAAAAATGCTAGTAATCATTTCATCTTGTAAATAAATTTCAAAAGCCTTATTAACTATTATTTATTTGACTTTTTTACCATTAAAGTTTTCTAAATTACTTACAATGAATTTCAATTCCTTGCAAATGAATGCAACTTCCCACTCACTTTATAAAACTGCTGTCGTAATGGTTCAGGCATTGTCTGTGCGACATCAAATTAGAAATTTTATTCTTTAATATTTTTTTCGCTTTAAAAAATATTTGATCTTAAGTAATAAGGAGTATTATTTAAAGATTTAAACAACTACATAATAGATTTACTCTCTTTAGAACTACCTATCTTCAGAAATTTTATTTTTAAATAGTTGAAAGAACAACTATTAAGTAAGATACTGTACCTTTTAAGAGATCTGTTTTCTAAATCGTTAAAAGAATAAGTTTCAAACAAGATATTGCCATAAACAGTTTACAAAATGCATAAAATATTTATTAATAAAATTCAGACGATCGTATTTACAAAAATTAAAACTTCAATTAAAATAATCCATATCCATGGAACAACTATTAAATAAGCTTCTGTCGTTTTTCTGTGAGCAATTTTTTAATTATTAAGAGACTAGTTTTAGGCAAGATTTTGCCCCAAATATTTTAGGAAATATATAAAATATTTATCAAGCTGCCTGACTATAAAGCTGTTACTAAAAGAAAAGTAGCATGTAGAACTATTTAATAATATTCTTTCACTTTAAAGAGAGCTATTATTTAATCGATAAAAGAATAAACTTGAAAGAAGGTTTTGCTACAAACAGTTTACGAAATATAAAAAATATTACTAATAAATATCAGAGGATTCCAAACTTCTGAATAGTAAAACTTCAATTGAAATATCTGTACCCACTGCACAACTATTAAATATAATTATGTCACTTTTATGTGAGTCCTTTTTTAATTAAAAGAATAAGTTTGAAACAAAATTTTTACAATAAAAAGTTTAAGAAATAAATAAAATATTTATTAATTAAAATCAGACGATTTAAATTTTGTAGTCTGTAAGACTTCAACTGAAATATCTGTATATGTGAGACAACTATTAAATAAGATTATCGCTCTTTTCAAAGAGCCATTTTATAAATCCTTAAAAGAATAAGTTTCAAAAAAGATTTTTTCACAAAAAAATTAAGAAATCTATAAAATATTTATTATTAAAAAACAGACGATCTCAAATTTCCAGACTTTAAAATTTCAACTGAAATATTTTTATCTGTGGAACAACTAATAATAAGAATCCGTCTCTCTTCAGAGAGCCATTTTATAAATCCTTAAAAAAATAAGTTTTATAAAAGATTTTTTCACAAAAATGTAAGAAATGCATAAAATATTTATGATTTAAATTCAAATGATCCCAAATCTCCATAGCGTAAAACTTCAAATGAAATTCATTTATCCATGGCTTCGATGTTGTATTACAAGAGCAAACGATCCAAATCAAGTCAATTAAAATGTTTTCAAAAAGTTTTTATTGATGGTTTTCGTTTTAAATAATGAATTTAGTTTAGTGGATATATAAATTTATTCTAACGATGACATATGATTAATGATAGCTGATATATGAAAAACGGTAAGATTAATCATATTTAGAAAAAAAACTCAGAACTTTCGAATAGAGAAAAATAACCAACCAGGCAAGGTAAAAATAATTATTTTCGTAAAAATTTGAGCACTGAAATATATCTTGATTACAATACTTGTAGAAAGAAGTAAAAAAATATTGTTAGTGAGTTGAAGAAATATAGATGTTGGAAGTCAATCTTTTAAAAAAGTGAATTCATGCCAAAAAACTTTAAACTAAATTTCGACAAAATTTCTATATTTGTATAATTATTTTCAGAATTGAATGAAATTGGGGATGCATGTTTCTAATGATGTTACATATGCATCGAAGTAAAATAATTTAAGTGTACATATTTAGAGGCAAGTTACTGAGATTTTACTTAGAAACTTTTTTTAGTTTCTTTTAGCGACTCCGTTCGACGTCTCTCTGCTACGATTTAAATCATCAGCATTCTTTTATTGAAATATCTACATAATGGAGTAATGGTATCGACATGGTATGTTTTCCATGGTATGTACAATCTTTAATGCTGCCAGGAGAAATTTTGCATTTCAAAATATTTATTTTTAAAGGGTAGAAGGTAGAAAGGTATAAATTTTTAAGTTTTTAATGTTATTTTTAAAATGATAATATATAAAACTATTACATAGAACGTAAAAGACACTAAAATCTATAAAAATAATTTTTGATTAAAATGATAGCTTATTTTATATAAAAAAAGAGTTATTCAAAAATACTGTTTAAAAATGCTCATATTGCAGAGCCTAAAAATCAATGGCTTATATTTTTCCGTTAATCTGTAGAATTTGTAAAGTAACAAAACTGGGTATCGATTTTCATTTACGGTAAATCTTAATTATATAATTCAATTCGTAATACTTCGGAATAGGTTGCCTCTTGGCACATTTGGCGAAATTATTGGCGATGTTTACTAGGACACAGAAGTATTCCATCCCAACGTCATATTTTTATGTTTTTGGGCAACTTTTACAGATGCAGATTGCGCCATTGTAATAGAATTATATACTTCTACTTAATTAACAAAAACCACTTAGAATCCAGGCATTTATGTTTATGGGCAATGAATTCCTCAACAGTTTACAAAGCCAACAGCTCCAAATTATTAAAAATAAGCCATAGTGAGCCATTAATCGTTTTAAGCATTAAGAGCATTTAATATAGAACAAAAGGGTTACACAAAGACAGCTGGATACCAATATAATATAACTCAAAATAGAGATATAGATTGTTTGGACACTGAGAGATCCGAAGAAAATGTTTGGCTAACATGCTTAGAGCTTTATCGCCAAGTTGGCGGAGGCATACTGTTCTGAAGTCAAACCAATTCAATTATTTCAAGTTATACAATGCTTTATACACATTATATTGTGCCTTTTGGTAACTATTATTTGCCGTTTCACGGTATTTTATCGTTTCTAACTCTAAGGAAATACATTACGATTTTAAACAGCATACCCATTTGCACAGCATTTTATAACAAACACATTTATAGAAAATCTAAAAATTTCAAATAAGAAATACATTGAAGTAATGCACTAACATCATTTCAAATTAACTAATTTAGTAGAAAAATTGTCAAACTGAAAATATTTTTAAAATTTTAAAATAAAGATGTATGAAAAAATTAGATTTCAGTGTAAGAAAATAATCATGTTAATCAAAAATATATTTTTGTATTGAATCGTACACCCAACTAAATTTTATCAGAACAAAAAATGATTGCATATTTTTGTTTGAACTCTGGCATTTCAGATTTATTCGTCCTTTTAAACTTTTGTCTTATTTACCTAGCAAAATTATACGGGTCTATTCATAAATTTCTCCTGAACTTCAGATGGATATAGTAAAAAACACAATTCAACTTTGATTAAGATCAATTTCTAGAGTACTGTGAACACTTGGTCAATCGGCGTACGTCTGTACGGTAATTCAGTTCCTACCAAATTGTATTCGATATGGCATTTTTAACAGTATTTACAGTACGTGGGAACTTTTTACGTAAATCTTCTAAACCAAGAGACAAAAAAGAAAGAAAAAAGTCGTTTACGAAGCTGAAAAAGAAAAATCACATGGCGCCCAGTGAGTTTGGAGAGAGGGTGCAGGACAGACAGGATACGTGGACTTCGAAAGATCATCAAATCCAAATATAATAGTAATTGTGTGTATCTATAGTAGTAATAGTAATTGTGTGTATCTATAATAGTAATAGTAATCGTGTGATTACAACTGCTATAACAAAAAGCTTAAGTTGGTTCTACATTTAAAAAAAAGTTCTTTTTTTATTTCGTCTTTGTTTTTTCATTATAGTGTTTTGAAAACCCATAGGGAATTACGAATAGCCGTGTATACGTAATAACAAAAATTAAACTAGCTTTTTGCCTTCATGGGACCACAAAATCAAAATTGCTAATAATAATGTATATAATTCGATATAATTTGTGTTATGGCAAAATACCAAAACCATATATAAAAACTGGAAATGGTACAACCTGAATTAAAAACTAAAACAAAAGACGAAAAAGCACTTCTAAAAATATTTACAATTTTACGAAATGCAATTAGAAAAGAAAGGAAAAAAAACACTCTACGGGGTACTTTTTTGCAGTACGAAGATCTAACGATATCGGGACCTATTACCTAAATCGGTTTCCGTACGTCCACGAACATCCCTGCTAGCAGTGGAAACTCGATAATCCCAGCTCCCTTCCTATTCGGCCATTCTTCAGCTAATTTCCATTTGATCCAAGGGTGATTTACTTTTATATCATCTTCGTTGTCAAATTACTAATTTATCAATTTTTTTAAACTTTTGGATCACTTACTATACATACATACGAATAGTGAATATTGTGTTGTGAATACGTGTATTAGCGTATTGTTTATTGTACGACCTGAAGCATAAAGAGTTTGAAGTTGGAATAAACTGGAGTTATTCTTTTCTACGATCGTCAGTTTTCGAAAACTCATGACATCATTCTATATTTATGACAATAAAAGGCTTGTATGGCTGGAAGGAAAGTGATTACTCGTCCTTCTATTAAAAACATATTATTTTCGGTCCACATCCTTGTTACTTTTTTTTTCATACCTAATTCTGTGTTTTCCAATTCATTGTTGCGTGCAAGCTAACAATAACTTCTTTACATTGTAACAATTTATTTTTATTTAACTGTGACCACACGGCGCATCGGTTACCTTGAGGTAGCCGGTGGGAGGGCTACAATAGAAAACATATAGAAAAATTAAGGGTACACAACACTTTTAAGCAACTCTAAAAGGAAGATTTTTTCTTATTTTTCGTCTTATCACATCGTTTTTAATTATTATCATAAATGGATTATCAGTATTTATTCTCTACTAGCATATGACCGGATCAGTAATTTTTTTAATTTTCTAGAATTGTAAAGTACCTATTAGGCAGGTAAAAAAATGGTTTGTTTTTTGGTTGAGAATTATCTGGTACACGCTCAATCATTTGTTTATCTTTACTGACCACCTGTTAGTTGCCAACTTCTGGTGACGCACTTTCTCATCAACGCACTAGTGTCTTATACTTTACCTTCTTACTCTTTATTTACCTACTAGTCTTTAAAGAAAAACGTTTTGATCAAAGGATCATGTTGACGATTAGTTTGTTCCGCTTCAATATCCCTCTACAACGTGATAGGATGGAGAGCAGAGGTTTTAATATTGACAGCGATTATCTGGTGGTATATATGAATGATGTCCAAAATGGAGCGAATCGATGGCAAACTGTGTGGTTATGTATGAAAAACAAACACACAAACGAACAAACTTCTTCATTTTCAGAGATATATAACTGAAACGCTAGATATTTATGAGTCCACGAAATAGACTCCTGTAACAAATGTACTTCGCCACAGCACCGTGCTGCCACCTGTATAAAAACACACACGAAAAAGAAGACTTCCCCAAAACAGTTGGCCTTACGGACTTCGGAGGCGCTGCAACCCTTTGACCTCCCCAGGTTCTAATTGTATTAACTATTTTGAATTATGTAGATTTGGTTTGTTTAACTTTATTTTTTTGTTTATTATTTTTGTGTGCAAGCTAATATTTTATGTTATTAAACTTTATTTGCACTGTAAAGATGTTTTTTATCGAACCCCACCCTCACAAATATAGCTTAGCCACACTCCTAGACATTCACGAAAAAAATTCGTTGTTAATACTGGTGATAAAATTTCCATTGCAACAAAACATAATAGATGATTCAATTTAAAATTAGCACATATGTACCTAATCTATTATTTAATACAAATATAAAAGAAAATTATTTAGGGGTAATATCGCATTTCAGTAATAAAACGTATGAAAATAATACCGACGATATTTAAACAATTTAAAATAATAAAGGATTAAAGGAAATGGTTAAAGTAATGAAGTCATAATGTCAGAAAAATGTTACTTTTACCTATTTATTATGGGATAAATTAATACATTTAATGTTCTGCTTTTACCGGGGACAACGGAGCTTGACATAATGGCATTAGACACTCGTAAAGGGGAGAAGGGATTTCGAACGTTTTCGAACTAGCTTTGAATTTTGCTAATCCTAACTCATCAAAAATCCTAATGCCTGTATCCATTCCAGGTACAGCCGCTTCATAAATTTGCCAACAGACGGACAGATGGACAGACAACTTAGGCTATTATTATATAGGGGATTCTCATTTAATTAGTTTTGCTGAATTTACTTTGTTTCTAAAATATAAGAACTTTTTATATAAAGGGAAAAGTTCGAGAGTGATTCAAAAATTTCAAAATCTTTCTTACATACTGTGTGCAGTCTTTCAAAGACACAATGTGAGTTTTATGATTTTTTTTTTTTGCTTTTTTATAAACAATAATTGTTATGTATATAAGTTCACTCATTTATAGTTTTAAAAAGTATCAGAAATATTGCACCAGTGGATTGATTTTTCGAAAAATCTAAAATAATGTTCGAAAATCCCATTTCAAATACTGTAAAATAATAAATGAAAAAAACAAAGAAAAAAATAGGTAAAGTTTCATCTTAGGCCTATAATGCATTTGCTGTGAAAATTCTTGAAATCGATTTGTGCAATGGGTTTTTCATTTATACTGTTCGCAAGTTGAAAAACACAATTTTCAGTAATATTCATTTAAGTTCTCATTTTTATTATAATTTCCCTAAATATTATGATATTAAATGTAAAAATTGTATAGTTTTACAAATTCTATTTCTCATATATGTATGGGGTTTGTTTTTGAATGATTCAGAAATATCCTGAGCTTCTATAATTGTAAATTGCCTCTTGGTCAAGCTTTCACCTCCCTGGGAAAATGTCCCTCTTCTCTACAGCTGGCACGGGCGGGGGTGGTATCCTCCCCCCTCCTGGTGAACTTTCACCTGCGTGGGGTAGTAGATTTTTTCCCCTCCTTCGCAGAATCCGTCTTCGGCCGCCGTAAAAAAATGCATGTGTCCATGTAACACAAACACGAGTCTTGAATCTTGTATTACAATAACTTAGTGTATTCAACTAACCCAAATACAGGCATTTTAAAAAAAAATCATGGCAGAGATCACAATTCACACTAACTTTTACAGAAAAGTTACAGCTACTTGTCAATATTCAAGCAACTTTTTTATGAACAACTCATATTTAAACAGATTGCTTTATGAAATAACATGAAACATTTGAAAATTTTTGTAAGTTGATATTTAATAATTGGTTAGGGGAAAGCAACATGCTGAAGGATGCAAAATGCGATGAAGGTTTTATGAACAGTTTCAAAAAGCATATAGAAAATATGTATAATATAAAAGAAAATATTGTGGGACAAACTAAAATTAATAAAATAAATTTAATACGAAATATGAGTATTTAAAGAACATTCTATCTCACTACGCATGCCTGTCTCACATGTGATATTCAAGCGTATATATAAAAGTGCACATCATACTCTGTTATTACCCATGTGTGTCTCACGCAATATACAAGGGTATAAATCATTAGAAATGCATATCACACTCACTTAATACGCATGCGTGTCTCACATTTTGTATACAAGTGTATAAATTATTAGAAGCTTCTCTCTTAGTACGATGGACGATTGGTTAGGGTGCTGGCCTTCGGTACCTGAGTTCGTGGGTTCAAATCCCACAGTGGCATGGATGTTCGTAGCCGTTCGGAATCTCCTTTAAGCTGTAGGTCCCGGTCCTACAGCTAAAAGGAGATTCCGAACGAAGCGATTAGGCCTCGTGTTTTAAAAGTAGACCGTCGCACACCAAACCAAACCTAAACCTTTGTACGCATGCGTGTATCACATTTGATATACAAGCATATAAATCATTAGAAGTGTATCACACACTCTCTTACTATACATGTGTATCTCACATTTCATATACAAGCGTCTAAATCATTGGAAGTGCATATAATAACTTTCTTAGTACACATACGTGTCCCAGATAAGATGTACAAGTATATAAATCATTAGAAGCTCATATTATATTCTCGTACTACGCATACATATCTGACATGAGTAGTCGATACAAGCGTATCATACGTAATATACAATGCAGAAAAGAGTTAAATTTTTATACTACATTTTATAAAAAAAAAATACAGGTGCATATTGTGATAATATAAAAAAAAGATATCACTGACATTCTGAACCGCATTTCAGTTAAGAAAGTTGATTTTGTCCCACAAATAGGTAAATGGTTCAATGTGTTATTTAAAAATTCCTTATACTTTGTTTCTTTTAAGTATTATAGTCTTCAAATTTTCTAAAAATGATAGAATAATGGTTAGTATTTCGAAACTACAAAAATTAAAATTTGGAAATATAAAGCAAATATTTGTCAGGTTTTTTTATAGAGTAACTGAAATGCAGTTCAGTGTATCACCGATATTTTTCTTCATCTTCTCAGGTTTACTTTCACTACTGTCGACTATAACATATCGGAGATTATTTACTATAGAAATTTAGCAGAACTTATCTTTGATTACTTTTCAAATCGAGTTTTAATATATTTATATTAATAATTATAATAATTATATTATTAATATTATTATTAATAATATTATTTATTAATTGCTTTAATATATTTGCCATAGATACCTTCGTTCCATTAAATAATTTCTGAAAAAACCCTAGAGCAAGGATAAATCGCCATATATCAACTATAATAAATTTGTTAAAAAATAAAAATAAAACGTGTTATTCTTTTTATGAAGTTAATTAGCTTTATTTTCAAAATCGTTTATATTGCTGGTTTATTATAGAATTCAACATAGTTTAAGAAATAAATGTAAAGTTCATTTGGGATGTGTAGTAACCAAAACCAAAGTGGCTAGTTTAAAATTTACACAGAGCTGATAAACTCGCATTTTTACCCCTTATACTTGGCAACATTCAGTCTTTTTTATACGAGCTAAATGTAGAATTTTTTCCCATTACAAATGCAGATTCCAAGTCAACCTGTCAATTACTTTAG
>CM063505.1:6252478-6262478 GCA_032207245.1 Pardosa pseudoannulata
GAATACATTAATTTAGTTGGTTAGTTTAGTTAAAAATATTGCATACATTTGTGTTTGAGTATGCGCGTGTGTTTATATACATATAAATATTATATTGTAATACATTATATATATAAATATTGTATACATATATATAAATATTGTATTGTAATACATATAAATATTGTATCCATTCTGCAAGATTATAATATAAATGGATTTCGACTAGTTTTAGAAAACCTTTTCATTTTTGAGGTTATTCGTGTTTTCTCTTTTATCCCTTTTCAAGGGGACAACGGCCATTGTCTTTCGATTTAAAAATTAAATATATGTGCTTATATATATATATATATATATATATATATATATATATATATATATATATATATATATATTTATTAGAAAAGAATTTTTGATTAAAACTTGAGTCATCGAACACGATTTCTCACGATATTTCTATGTGTGTTTATAATACATATAAATATGTCATACATATAAATATTATATTTATTTGCATTATACTGATCAAACTTCCAAGTATTTCGAAACAATTCGATATATTTATTTAAAGTATTACCTGGTTAAGAAATAAATTTAAAGAAAAAACTTTTCAAAACTCCTGATCTCTTTATAATACTACAAATCTTCTATTCTGTTTCTCTCAATGCTTCTTCTTACTATTTTTGTAGCACAGACAACTAATCTTGTCTCAAGAAGTCCCTTTATCGGTTTAAAACAACATATAAATGTATTCCACTGACTAATTCACCAAAACAATAACTGACTTCCAGTTTATTTTTCTCTACAATAAAGCCGTGAATAGTTTATATTAAATAAATAAAAAGTTATTTTCTCTTTCGTGAAAATGAAAAGTAAAAAATCAAACCCAGTATTCTGCGAAATTCTCTTTTAATCTAGGGTAATAGATTTTTCGAGAACAAAAGTACAAAGCATCGGGCAAGATGCTTGTGATGTGAACGATATGAATTATCGATAAAAAAGAATTCCTTTTGAAAAGGAGTTTCATAGCTTCTTGGAATAAATATAGTCTTACATGCTCCTATTTACATATTACAACACATTATTTGCGAAAAGTGCTTTCCTAAGGAACGGACCCAGTTATTATTTATACGTCCTGGAATTAGAGCTCAAACGTTCTTCTTTTTAATGGAAAACATTTCCTGAAATTGACAGAACTGCGGGGATTCCATTCTGCAAGATTATAATATAAATGGATTTCGACTAGTTTTAGAAAACCTTTTCATTTTTGAGGTTATTCGTGTTTTCATTTTTATCCCTTTTCAAGGGGACAACGGCCATTGTCTTTCGATTTAAAAATTGAATATATGTGCGTATATATATATATGTGTATGTACATATGTATATATATATATATATATATATATACGCACATATATTATATATATATAATATATATATTATATTACATATATATATATATATATATATATATATATTAGAAAGAATTTTTGATTAAACTACCGTTTGATTAAAACTTAAGTCATCGAACATGATTTCTTAAAAATATTTCTACTGGACAGCTTTCTTCCAGTGATAGGATGAAATCACATCAGAAGTGAATGTATAAAATTTTTAATAATAAATACATAAAGGTAATGCACCTGTAAATTTTAGAAATGACCAGTTCAATACAAAAATCGTCAAATTTTGAAATGTTTCAAACTTTCAAATAAGGGTGTATGACATAAACAGGTGTCAGTGCATTAAATTAATGATATTATTCGAAAAAAAAATGTCTTTTGATATGTGTAACGTAATTTATTTTTAAAAAAAGAACCATTTCATATTTTTGGTCCACATCTGTCATTTTGAAGGTTTCCTTTCATTCGCTTTTCACCCTAAATCGAATCGCAAAAGATCAACTATGACAACGATGGTGACCGCAACTGTGAGATAAAATAATATATCCCTTGTGCTAACAATTTTGCTTTTCCGAACTTCAATGAGGTTCCAAATTTAAAGTGCATCTGCGCAAATTTTACGACAAATTCGGCTTTTAATGCTTTTGTTTTCATATAAAACTTGTATAGTTAGAAAGTAGTTTTTCTGTCTTATTTCAAAATTTCCGCACATCGTGGAATTTACAAGAAACAATTTCCATGAAAATCTTTGTTTTTAACAGGGCTTTCGTGCTACGCGGTAGCTTTCTCCTAAAATTTACTATACGCACAGGGATAGTGGTTAAAAATAATTGAAAATTGATCGTGGGTAAGATGTTTTCATCTTTTTGTGTAAATTTGTGTTAATAATTGACATGTATTTTTTTAGTTTGTTTAAAGTCCAATTTGTAATTTTTTATATCAGTTTTCGGGTCAAAAAATATATATAAGTATTTGATTTTTTTTCCATTTTCTCCAAGAATCCTCTGTTGAAAAATAAAGATAATAAACATTCTGATTTGAGAGCGATAGCGATTTTAGCTAAGAATATATCTCTTCTATTATTTTCTCCTATTTGTTTTTCAGAAATAAATAAAATCGTTAGAATTAAAGATAGTTTATAATTGGTTTTTATAGCCAGTCGTTGTTTCATAGAAGTAAATCTCGATGTATTACAGGGTTGTAATTTTGACTGGTCAAAACTGATTTTTACCAGGACACTGGATAAAAGTGATTTTAACCTTCCAAAACTGGTAAAAAAGGATCAGAAATGGTCAGAAATGTTAAAAATACTTTTAAATGGTCTTAATTTTAATATATAATATCTTTCGTACTTAAAAGTGACTTTTAATAAGCAATGAAAATAGTAGTGCAGTTAAACAAAATAGGACACTAACAAGTTCACGAGATTTAACATGCTTATACAGTATAAAAAGAAAGTTTGAATTTTAAAAATGAACCATGCACGTGCAATTGTAAAAATGGAATCCAGTTGAAGTCATAAAACATAAAACAGAGTTACATTTAAAATAAAACATGAGTTACAGTTAAAAACATAACATAACTTGAAGTTAAAAACATAAGTTGTAGTTAAAAGCATAAATTTTAAAATTAAAACAAATAACATGATATTTTACAATTAAAATTGTTATTAATTTATGACTTATTACTTGTAACCGTTTTTTGAATTCAACATCAATTACATATAAAACAGCTTGTATAAGGAAAATAAGTAAAACTTTTTTTTTTGTATCTTGGTGTTATGTTAGATTTGTTTTTTGCTAGTGTTATTTATGTTATGACATTTTTAACAAATGTCACATGCGTTTATCATAGGCTAGTAAACTATGTTCCATTAGTATTAAATTTATTGAAAAGTGAATTTCAGTGGTCAAAATTGATATTGATCAGGACGGTTAAAACCACTGATTTAAACCCCCATGGTTAAAGCCGATACAACCCTGATGTATTAAGACTAAACTTATATTTTTCCCTACCAAGGGGAGTATATTTTCCATTTGTTGTTATCTATATTGGTCTTTAATGATTATCAAATTATCTTGGTTTTTAAAAAAGCGTTCTTAAAGTTAAAATTTTCTGTAATTAAATACATGCAAGTATTTAATGCAAGTATTTAAAATTAATTTGCTTTCTTCTGAATAGACATTTTTTTAACAATTAGGTTAATTTTTATTTTTTAATTTATTGTCAATATTAATTTATTTCTGTCTTTTTTCTGTAAAATAATGGATATTGTAAAATAAAACACGCTTGCGAGCTAAAGTGAAATTGCTGAGCGTGAGTGGTGAAAAATAAAATGATAAAATTTAATTTAAACACTGCAGGACATCTATTATATGATATACATTATTTCTTTTTGTTTATAGGATGTGTCATTAGAATTATCATTTGTGCATTTCCTTCAAAGCTCAGTGTTATTTTGTTTCTCAAATGAGTGCTGGTGTTTCAGTACTACCATCAGGTTAAATCGTGGATATCCGTTAAGATTTTTAGTTATAGGATTTAAACAAAATATTTGATGTTATATTAGTACCTTTACACTAAACCAGGAATGTTTTGTGCTTTTCTTTCTTTTCTTTTTTTAGCCTTATGGTTTACATTTATTTCATCTAATAATAAAAATTACAATATAAATATTCACAAATGAAAAATATGTACAATAGTGTGGTCGCCAAAGACGCATAGTGATGTAGTTAACTAAATTGAAGATATTATTTTTTTAATGAGCAAAATACATTTTTGATACATGTAGTTATTTTTTAATGTTATAAATTATTAATTTAAATACACATCCAAATCTTGATATATTTTTTTATAAAACCATTTTGCAGACATTTAAATAGTTCGTCAATTATTTTGATCTAGAAAATTCTCAATTCTTCTTGCATTGCTTTCTATCGCTTGTCTGTCTACTAAACCTTCTTTCTCTAAATTCTTCTCTTTTCCCCTTCCTTCTTTCCTTTCGCTTCTGCAGATGGTGAAAATGATGATCGTCTGCGTGTGCGTGTTCACCCTGTGCTGGCTGCCCTTCAACTCGCTGATGGTGATCGGCGACCAGTACCCCGAGCTGTACGAGCTGCCCCACGTGATCTACCTGTGGTTCGCCTGTCACTGGCTGGCCATGAGCCACGCCTGCTACAACCCCGCCATCTACTGCTGGATGAACGAGAAATACCGGCACGGCTTCAAGACGGTGTTCGGCTGCGGCTCCAGGCACCAGCAGCACTCCACCCTCAACGTCTCGCTCGCCACCAGCGTCAAGCGGACCACCCGCGTCGAGTCGGCCAACGCCCACTGCGTCAGCCGGGCCTGGGGACACACGCGATTCAGTACGATACACGACGTCATCAAGTAGTCCGTGCCCGAAAGAAAATACCCGTGTTGTGTGTGCACGTTTGTGTGTTTGGCCCCTTCCATTGCATGAGGAAAGGAAGTGCCCCGGCTAAAGGTGATCCCATCACATTGTTTTGCTGTGTTCTCTCCCCGTGTACGTGTTGTAGCAGATCAAAATATGGATTTAGTAACACAGTCCAACATGCTGTGTTTCTAAATCCATAGGAAATTCACCCAATTGTAATTATAGTAGACAATCACCAAAGTGCGTTATTCCTGCCTGGCAAGCGCTTTCCACCAGATACCTATTAGGAACCCTTCACTTGGGAGATACACAAGATTTTCCAATAAGATTATGAATGTAGAGGCTTTGGATATAAATTAAGAGGCTGTACTCCCAAGAACCCAGTGATCCTGCTTTAGCATGCATGTTTGTCTTTGTCAAATTAACGCATGAGAAATGAAGAGCCATGTTTTAGTATTTTTCTGTTTTTATTTATTCCTGCGTATATGTTGTAGTTGCTTAGAGCATGGTCGATGATTAGGGAGTGACCTAGTGCTTTTTGTACTACCTCTAAGGATGGGAGCTATTGGGAAACCTACTAGAGTGGAATCAAGATTCTTGCCTAGAAATACTTTCTACTTTTCTATCAGGGCACGATGACGCAATTAATTAATACGGCTTAGTTTTTATTAGAACTACATCCATACAGTGTATATATAGCTAAACATACTAGAGTGGAATCCGGATTCCAGAAGTCTAGGTTCTAGAAGTCACTTCTACTTTTCTAGCAGAAAATGACGACAAAATTAATCATTACAGCCTAGTTCCTATTAGTATCTACATCTAAGGTTAGGAAATATGCTGGAGTGGACAAAAGGTTCCAGTTTAGAAGGGTTTTTTTTTTTACTTTTCTGCAGGGCAGCGTAACACAATCCATCAGTATGATCTATTAGTACAGTAACGTTTTTTAGGGATCACCTAGACTGAAGTGCACCGGGGATTAGGGAGGCCAATGAGACAACCAGATATTAAAATTCCGTTTATTGAGGGATCTTGATTAAATGGATATATTTACAAGTTATATTCAAATGTCTACCGGAAAGAAATTCTCAGATGACAAATACCGGTGTAGCTATTCGTTGCTCCCCGTAATCAGGTCCGTAATAAGGAAATAAGTCGATAGTTGATCAGGCAACTTGGCCGCAAGGAAGAGAAACCTTCTCTCCTTAGCCTTTAGTAAGCCTATAAACAAGACGTGGGTCACAGACCAAGTCCACAAAAGAGAAGATAAAGTCGCCCCGCGACTCACCAAGGCTTACCTCTCTCTAGAGGGGTGGACACACCGCTCTGCCAGCGGCGACCGTTTCAAAAAAAAAAAAAAAAAAAAAAAAAAAAAAACCCAAGAAGAAGCTCGAGAACGGGCTCGCTCTTATTTTTAAAGGCCCTTGAAGTCACGTCGGTACAGCATGACCTCATTCATTTTCCGGGACCCTCAAAGCTGGGGATGTTAGGTTGGCTATCGATATGCCTCAATATTAATTTTTATCGGCCATCCATCAGGGGAGTGATCTCTATTATGTTATAGTGTCACAACCCCAGACTTTAAGGCTCCACTCCATTGTTAATGAGGTCCCACCTGACAGAGAATAAAAACAGGGCATCAGCTGTATTCATCGCCGGTAACAAGTTGGCCATTGTACATCGCGGCATGCGTCTAGAACTCCACAGTAGTACACCTAAGGAGGAACACTATGGTATTCCATGCAGGAGTGGAATATGTTTCCCTTCCTACAGTCCTTTCTACTTTACACAGTATTCCTAAAGTATACTTAGCTCTGGGTATAGAATCTATCAGTACGGTTGTTTACACCAAATAATCGCTGCCTGTCGTCTAAAGAAGCACCCTCGATGTGTGGTGATATGTTTGTCCCCTGACCGATTAATAAGAAAGGAAGTCACCGAGTAAAAGTGTAATATTTTCTTCATTTTTTTCCTTTCAACATTTACATTTAGAAATAGAAGTTGTATGGTATTTTGTGAATGATTTGTCAACGAATAGTAGTACCGGATAGTAGCTCATAGTGAGTGCGAAGATCTCGTATAGGTTTTCTTGGCAGATACTTCCCATTATATCAAAAGTACTTAGAGGAGGCCTCATTTCTTACGATACCACTTCTTATATCTAAATCTATATCATTTCCTGCCTTAGTGAAACGCCTAGTACCTTGACTTCTAAATTCATAATAAAGATGTCTAGCTGTAATCTTGACAAATATAAATCCCGAGAGTAGATTATTCCATCTCAGTAGATACTTTCCACTAGTCACCAACTAGTGGTACACACACAGTTGGGATCGAAAGAATTACCTTTAATTTTTTTATTCATTCCTTTCCCTGTGTGTATATTGAAGTACTGCAAAGCATGTTTTAAAATATGAAACATTAGGTAACTTTTTCTATTTCTATTTCATATACGAAAACTGAAGATATTGAACTAAGATGAATTAATAGGTTCTAGAGAGCCCTGATACTGAATTTAATGTTTTTTTTTCATATAAAATTCAAAGAAAGTTATCATTTAAAAGACCGTAAATATATCTGTACGTTCAAAATTTGTTTCTTAATTTCGTTACATGTTCATTGTCTGTTAATAATCAATTCCAGCCAAATAATGATGATCTCCGTCTGTTAAAATGCGCCTATGAATAAAAGTGATAAGTAATCTCTAAGATAGTAACTCATCAGGGGAATAATTATAGATGCACCGCATTAATGAACATTATTAATTTACCGACGAGGCAATCTTTCGGGAGAACTTGCTCTTAAATGCCGGATTTATTATCGGATGGGACGGGGATTACGGGAAATATATTTGGGGAATGAAATACCATAAAATACGCTTGTTCTGGAAGGATGGGAACAATATCTTATAAACGCTTTTCAAGAAATATATATATAATAAACTAATAAGACTTTATTTAAACTAATATACCATCAACTAAGAATAATTAATAAATGTAATGCTAAACACTTTATCTTATATTAGCATAAGTATATAAGTTCGTCAATATATAATTAATTGCAAGAATGCTTAGAAACTTACATGCATTTTAACAAATATACTAGCATATTAATTCATTTTGTATTAAAATGACATGTATCCATCTCTCTAGGTATTCTTAAGTCTTGTATGAATCTCGAAGAATTCTATTTAATAGGATTGTGCGGTATAATCTTGTTTTTTGACTAGGATAATCTTAGATACCGTTTATAGTATAAGTATTCAAGCACCACATTTTTCTTCGATTCTCTAATAATAGTAAAAGAGTTATAGAAGAATGGTCGGAAACTCGAATTTTGGGAAATACATTTCTGTTTTCATCAATTCCGATTTGACCAATTTCACTCTTATAAATTCTAAAGTCTCCTATAGTATGTTCTTCTGTAGCTGCTTTCCAGATGCTTTACATTGCTTATGACTTTCTAACTACATACGAGGGTCACTCTGAAAGTTTTGAGATACAACTAGGTTTTTAAAGTGATACTTACAAAATTTTAAGAGTGTCCAAAGTAGTCTCCTCCAGCATCCATGTACTTTTGTAGACGAATTTTCTATAGATTTAATGCCTCGAGCCATTCATTTCTTGGAATAGATAAAAAAATGCATTTATAGCCACATAATTTTCTTCTTCTAAATGTGAACGACGTCTACTTAAGTTCTTTATTAGATTAAAAAATAACCAAAAGTTACACGTAGCTAGATAAGGTGAATACGGCGGAAGTTCTATCACTTTAATTTGTTTTTGTTTAAGAAACTCGATTGTGAATCCGGCTGTATGTGAAGAGACATAACCATGGTGAATCATTAGTCCCTTAACATTCACTTCTTGTAGAATTTGTGGAAGACATTTACTGGTATACCAGTTTTATGTTACTGTATTCTGTCCTTCCAACTTGATGGTTTTGACCAATCCTGTACTTCTGAAGAAAGCGGCATACATCACTTTTTCAGTGAGCGTTGTCTTTTCACCATTTTCGTGTGGAACGTCAAAGAACAGTATATACGTTTCATCACTCGTTACAATTTTAGAAATGAAGCTGTGGCCACCATAATTCAGCAATTTAAGAGTTTGTTGACTGATAGTCAACAAACTCAGTTAGATTATGGGGAACACGACGGCAAACTACTTTTTTTATATGTAATTCTTCATTAATAATTTTGTGTATGCTGCGGATCCAATGTTAAGTTCCTTCTGTATAATTGGATAGGTACAGCGATTATCACTCACTATCATTTTTGGTATGGAAGACACATTATCCGGGATGACTGTCGACGGCGGACTTTCTATGTGTTCTTCAACCTGAAGAAAATGGCGACCTCTGCTCAATTCTTTAAACCCTCTGAATACAGTAGCACGCGCTGGAGATTCATCACCGAATGGCAATTGCAACGGCTGAAAGCATTCTTGGTTTTATCCTTCTTTAAAATCGTAGAAAATCATAGCGCTAAAATGTTCTCGCATCAACTCTATTTTCTCCTCTGTTTAAAATTACTTCTACGCTTAACAAGTTGAAGTAAGTCAGTAAAAAATTCTCTGCTGTGTTTCAATACTTTATATTTTAAAATTAAACCGTTATATTTTTGTTTTGTAAATTCTCGTCTACGCGTATCTCTAAAATTTCAGAGTAATACTCGTATTTCTAGAATATCCGTAGAAGGAAGGTTTGAAACTGAAGATGAATTGATACTTTTTCCCTATGTATTAAAGACCTCTTTGTAAACAATAATTCTCTCTGTTATTCTGGGTGAAGGATAACAACAATGTCAGAAAAGCTGACTCTGGTACGTACAGTTGGTCGTGGGAGAAATACAGTGGACGCCGCTTAATGAGATCCGTTTGGGACACGGTGATTTTGATAACAATAATCAATTGATAACAATAAACCATATGCAAAATGAGATAAATTTACCCCTCCTCTTTTAATTCATACTTACTGAATATCAATACAAAATGAAAAAACAAACCTTATATTTATGTACTCTATATTATCCTTTAAAAGATAAGAATTGTACAAATAATTTTTAAAAAATGGATCAATTCTTGACTGTCTACAATTTATTCTAAGAAGCTCATTGACAAATGGTTCGTAATCATAATCAACCTGTCATAACGATTTAAAATTTCTGTCTTTCGTCTTAATGTTAAATCATTTGGCTTTCTGGCTTCCACATCGACAAGCT
>CM063505.1:6267478-6282478 GCA_032207245.1 Pardosa pseudoannulata
ATATTAAAAAGTATTTTTTAATCGCGTTTATATAACAATAAAACGATCAAAAATGAACTAAAAAGTATAAATTTCGTTTAAGTATTTTGTTTTACCGCTAGATGGCGATACTAGTTTAAAATCTCTGCAATTGGAATTCACAGTAGGTTAAACAGATTTTTGCCTTTACCACGCTGATTCCTTTTCTCCAATCTAATTTTTTTTTATGGTTCAACATTGTATTGTTACCAATAATGAACCCAACAACAAAAATTCAGATATTTAACTAATCAAGAAAGAAGTTAAAAATTGATTTAAAAATACGAACTGACGCAAGTGAAATGAAGTAAAAGCCATTTAAAAAAAAGGTGCAATTGTTGAGAAGCTTCATGGGTTTGGCGATCACTGTTCTAGATACTGAACAAGAACATTCGTTAAAAATATTTTATTTTCTATAAGAGAGAAAAAAAATATATTGGAATTATTGTGATTTAATGGGCGAGGACCGTCAAAGAAGAAACTGGAGTTTTTATGGAACTGACCAAATGACTGAAGAAATAGTAAAAATCACATTTTATGTTAATACGAAACATACAAAATATTCTTTCTCAATATTGAAAGGAGTGATTATTTGTTTGTCAACCAATGAGTATAACTTCTGAGTACTGGGAATTTTTGAACACAGATGGAAACTACATGCAGTTTAATATTTTCCAGTATTATTTAATGATTAAATGCTTCATATAATTTGTTGGAACACAATCTTGAGTACTCCTAGTTTTCGAAATCATGTGCTTATACAGTCTCTAGGAGATCTACTTGCTTTTTCTTTATATAACACACAAATTCTTAATATTGCTCTTTTACTGTTCCATTAAGCTCTAATTGTATGACCAGCTTAATCTGTCTCATTGCTGAAATTAATTTTCGTTCACTGGTCCTTTCTTAATATTATGGTTATTTTTGTTACTTCCCGCCCAAATTCAAGCATTTTTCTCTCCTCTTAACCCGTACACTTATTTAATTCACTGTAAATGTCAAGCCAACTTAATATTCACAGTTTGATGCAATACCATTATTCGCAACTCCAGAACTAGAGGGCTTCGCCCAGGAAGTTCTGTTACGAAATCTTCCTATGAGATCCTGAGAGAATCTTGAGTACAATGTCAAGCCAACTCAATATTCATAGGGTGAAGCAGTACCTTTACTATTTACTCCAGAACTAGAGGATTTGGCTCAGGGAGTTCTGTTGTAAAATCTTCCTGTGAGATGCTGTGAGAATCATGAGTACTCGAGGGAACAGATGTCGGTGGCCACATAAATATTGTCCTTTTTTCTATTCCTAAACTCTGTTCTCTCTAGATTGTGCTATGAAGTGACGAATCCACCACTCTATCTCTTTTTCTTTCCTCTTTAGTTGTTTATTTCTGCTACTTGTCATTTTTATGCTTACTGGAAATCCCAGGATGCATTTTAAATTTTACACATTAAAAAGAAAAAACATACTGAAATGAAATAGTATTTTAGAATCGAGTTTTCAGGTATAATGATAAACTAGTTTGGCATTTCGTGCTGACCTATGTTGTGATAGCGATAGGTTACTTTCAGTACAAAAACTCCATCAGTTTTTCTTGACCAGTCCTCGCCTACTTTCGTTATGTATATGTAAGCTCCAAACCTTATATATGTATGTATGTTATTTATGCATGTATGTATATATGTATGCCTGTATATGTGTGTATATATAATATGTATGTATGTATGTGACTGCATAATGTGACTCACTGATAATTTTGTAGCGATAAAGAAAGAAAACTGAATTGTTTTAATTGTGAAACATTTTCTGTAAAGTTCTCATGTGTATTTTATCGGAATAACCTTATGTGTTAACTCATCGGAGGAATTGTAATACAAGCTAACAGAAATGTCCCAATATTTGAAATATATTACATGTTGTCAACATAACCTGAGAAATAAATAAATAAATCACCAAAGATTTTTTTAAGTTCAAAGGGTTTTTACTTTTGTGTCAGTCTTTTTCTTACTGAAAACATCTCTCACTTTGAGGAACTAAATAAGCTAAAAAGTAATTTCAAAATGATTTAAATTTCTCAACTATATTTTTGCATTCATGTAATCTACATGCTTTCTTTTATTAAATTACTAGTAAAACTTCGTTAATATATATATATAATATATATATATATACTATAATAAGTACGCACTTACGTTAAAATATTTATAATACCCGGTTATGTATACTCACAGCTAAAACTTTTCTAATTTTTGTAAAACAGTAAAATATATATTTAAAAATTTAAATTCACTTATAAATGATTTCCCTCTAAAACGGGAAGATTAGTTTTGTCATGATGTTGATCATAAAAAATGTAATATATATATATATATATATATATATATGTATATATATAATAGGAACTGATATATATATATATATATATATAATATCAAAATTATTTCACTTTAATATTTCCTTAAAAACCTCCTCTGTCCCATTCTAATCCTCTGTCCCACAGTGGCATGGATGTTCGTAGCTGTTCCGAATCGGCTTTAAGCTGCAGGTCCCGGTCTGATTAGCCCTCGTGTTGCAAAAGTAGACTGTAGCACTCCAACCAATCCAATTCTCCCATTCTAATTCCTTAAAATCTTTTTCCCAGCCTCTAAATGTCTTAATCAAAAGGGCGTCATCGAATTAAAATTCTTTTGATACATTTCCCAAAGCTTTCTATCCTATAGATGTCAATTTTCTGTCTATTTATTAACATGTTTTCCAAATTTCGCTGGCAAATGGCTCTGAGTTTTTCCTGATCTTAACACCTAAATTCGCTGAGTAAATTTCTTGTGCCTTGGGAAAATTTTTTCTGTCTTCGCTCTTGGGTGCACCTCTGTTCGAGCAGAGTCATTTTTGTGTCTTTCTTTTGTCTGTCGTTGACTAGTATAGATGTCCATTTTAGCAGCTCTAAAAGAAAGTTCAAATTAGACTTGTGCCGTTCTCTTCAATGTGGCCAGACTGCATCGTTCGTTATTACTGCTAGCTGTTTAGGCTTCTACTTACCCAGAAGCCCGGGCTAGTAATAATAATAGAGGCTATAATACTGCTGGACATTATGTCCAGCAGTAGTATACTTATTTTTTTACACACACAGATATATATATATATATGAAAATATCTGTCATTGATTACACTGATGATTATCCCCTATTATTTGAACAGCCTGGGCTTGCAGTTACTCCTAATAATAATGTAGTCGCGTTGCCATTCAGAAAAAAGAATTCCAATGATGTGGAACTTTAAATTTATCGAGGATAAAAATAAACGAACGAATCGACTATCTTTAGAGGGCAAGAGCTCTGCATGGAAATAGAAAAAAATCTTTAATGATCCTGCACCCCAAAATGAGAGGTCACGTGGTTTTGTGCCCAAGAGACTGGAGATTATTCAGCGGATTTTGTTAATCGAGAGTGAGCCTTGATCATTTCAGCTAGCTAAAAAGCCACACAGGAAGCAATTTAGTTACTGGGGAAGCGAGGTCATTTTCAAGTGGACAGGACAAGCAAAGGGTTATATAGCTTTTAATGACAAAAAGTAATAGATTAAATGTAGCTTTTATTTATCTATATTTTAATTTTTGGAATTATTTTTACTGGTTAGGGTATAGGATATAGAGAATAATAGCTATCGGACCATCGGAGTTTTGTAAAGTTGAAATTTTATTAGGTATTTATCCTCTTGGAAAATTAATACCTTTTAAAGAACAATCCTTATAAGCGAAAAGAAACCTGATAACTCGAACACTTAATGAATGCATATCTATCGTGAGAGTCTCGCGGTCGTGTTCGATCGATACCTGTAAACGAAACGTGAAATGGAATTTCCAGCCGGGCAGATAAGTGCACGCTCGTTTAAATCTTCCCCCATTTACAAAGTTGGCCCATTACGCGAACCCGAAATTACTTTGGGGAAACGAATTTCGACTTTTAATTACGTTTTAAAGAGTCGCCAGACGTGCTATGTAATTGGCGACAAATTCTTGACTGCCGCATCACAATGCACGGAGATTATAAAATTTCTGAGCCAATAATTGGAAATGTTGAAAATACCTTTTCAGATTCGAAAAAAAAAGGAGACCGCCTGTCAAGGAATTGAGCGCACTGAAAAGATAAATGTTTCACGACTCGATGATTAGAACTAATCACTGCTTAAAGGAGTGCAATGATAAAAATCATTCTTTAATTGCTCGATGAATGATTCGCTGAAAAGTTGATCAATACTATGTGAGGAGAATGATTCATAATTTATTCATTTTCATTGCTAGAATTCTTTTCATGTATTAGAGCGATTGAATTTCTTTTATGAAAGTACAGTTCCGATATTTCGATACTTTAGTTGGATATTTCCTTTTTAATGTAGAGATGCAAAGAAGCGTATTCTTTTATAGAATCTTCACCTCCTCTTCGAACTGACATTACTGGCCATCGATGTTATCGGAATTCTTTCATTCTACCACAGTTTTCAATAAATAAACAAAGCTCCTAGGAAATAAATGCAGAATCCCGAATAAATGATGATACGGGAGACAGAAAATAAATGATTCACACCATTTTTCTGAATTTGGCCTTACTGTTTTCACTCTCCTAGACAGGCATTCGATTTAGAATTTGGTCTCTGAAATGTGGAATTGCTTTTTATCTCGTAGGAAATTCAAATTTATTACCTCATAATTCATTCCCCTTTTACCTTTTAGAAATTCTTATTTATTTGAAGAATGAACAAAGTATTGATCGATTGCATTTCAATTTTGACATCGAAACTGATATGAGATATTTAGCATAGTAGAATGTTAGCATCGTGAAAACAGAAAAATTCCTTTATTCATTTTACTACATGTTTACAATTACAAATTTGCATGTGAGTACAGGTATACTAAATTTACAAAATGTGAATGATTTTCTTACAAGATACATTTCAAGTCGTCTAGAAGGAGTGATATTTTAAATCCAAAACTTTCCTTAACCTTCTAAGCGGTTTGCACGTACAATTCTGCCAAACCGATGATGTCTCCAAAGCAGTTGTCCCGTACAATTTTCGACCTCAAAAACGCTCCGAAAGTGGATGTCACGTACATTTCTGCCAGTGCTTTCCTCCGTGGGTCCAGTCCATTGTTTGTTAATTGCACCCCTCTTTGACTGACATGTATTGAGGGATGTTCCCCATCTGCCTGAGGCATAAAAACGCTGATAGCTTTTCATGACTTTGTAAATCTCTATTTTGAAGTATTTCGTTTGAGGTAACTGATGTATCTCTAATTGCCCCCTTTAAATATCTAGGATAAAGTTTCGTAAAAATATATAAATACGTCTCTCAAAAATATTTTTATCTGTAATTTTAGAATCCATTATTTCTTAAGAGATGATCTTTGAGACGAGCTTAATGTGTATTTAAAATTAACAATAAATTTTAAAACGTTGGATGTTAATTCTGATGAGGCATGCATAAAATACTCATATTAATGTATAAAATTCTAATTTTCTCTTCTTTTTATGCAAGTAAAAAACTTATTAAAGTCTTTACAACTTTTTTTTCAAATTAGTTACAAATAAATCCTTTTTACTCGACAAAATGAGACAAAATGTATAAATTTTTATTGATATCTTTAGGATATTTAGAATGTAATTGCGGCGAAAAATGATATACAAAAACAGATAATTGTTAGCTTTTTTGTGGCCATTTGATTAAATCATTAAAATCTCCGATTTACTCCTCACCAAGGATGCATTCTATGATTTTATATAAATAATTAAATGTAACCATCTGTTCAATTATAGGTCAAACTGCACGTATTTCTACTGTTTATCATCGTGCTTGCCGAGCGCTACCTTGGCCAGCGAGGTCGCCGGATCTCTCTCTCCTATTGAGCATGTTTGGGGCATTGTGGGCAGGGCCCTCCAACCATCTCTGGATTTTGACGCCCTAACTCTCCAGTAAGATAGAATTTGGCTTGATATTTTCAGGAGGACATTCGCCATCTCTATCAATCAATGCTAAGCCCAATAACTGCTTCCATATGAGCCAGAAGTGGAAAAACTCGTTATGGAGTTTATCACTTTATGAAGCTCTATCACTTGAATAAATTATCCATTTTTTTTTTCAAATTGCAAACATTTGTATCATTTGTTTTTCTGTACATGTCCATCTACTGATTCTGTACATCTTCTGATTTTTATCCCATTCTGATAACTCCTTCTTGCGGCTTCTTTTTTTTGTTTTTTAAGAGTGTATATACGTATACATACACTTATGTATAAATGTGAACAGTTTAGGACACCGTGATTTTGATAACAGTAACCAATTGATAACAATAAACGATATGCAGAATTAGATATATTTACCTCTCCGCCTTTAATTTACCCGCATTGAATTTCATAATACAAATGAAAAGCCTCACCTTATATTTTATGTACTTTATATTATCCTTTAAAACATAAGAATTGTATGCATGATTAAAAAAAGTTGATCCATTGTTGAATGTGTACAATTTTTTCCATGAAGCTTATTGATAAATTGTTCGTAATCATAACATTTTTTAAAGTCATCGGTTCTACTACACGTTTCAACATTTTCAATGCAATTCAGAGGCTGGGAAATCTTTAACTGCGCTGAAGCATTGAGCTGATTCATTTTTGTTAACCTGTCGTAACGATTTAAAATTTCGATCTTTTGTTTTAATGTTGAATCATTTCGCTTTTTGGCTTCCATATAGACAAACTGCATGTAAGCGAACAAGGCATAAAATGGGAATACGCTACTTCTTAATTCCGAATAGAATTGGTTGCCTTCTGTTTATCTGAGAACTATTGACCACCAACAGGGTGTGCGTATTTCTGAAAAATTCCAGGAACGAGTAATACCCCACTTCTTTGTTTTTTCTCCTGTTTCCTAGATGGAAGAAGGAGTATTCTCGGAAATTAAGAAAAGAACGAAAGAAAAGAATGGGTTCATTCTGAATACATTGTGAATATTTCTTTGCCAGTTAAAATGAGGCTCGGAAACTGATAACATTAACAGATGTAATGATCCCATAAAGCGATCATTTTAACATACAAATGAATAGAGAAAATTGGGACCAATTGATTTGAATAACAATAAGCAATTGATAACATTAATCGCTGTCACATTAAGCGGAATCCATTGTATATATATATATACATATATACATATTTATTCATAATTATATAAATACATAATAGTCTAGTGTGTGCACGAATATAAAATATGAAATACATTTGATGACTTCCCATTTCAATTTTGATTTTGGTGTAAACGAACACCATGCAGTGTAACACCATGCAGTGTAAATTACATCGTCATTAATCTGTTAATTTTTTTTATTAATTTTAACAACTACACCTAACTACTAAAGTAAGTATGTTATTGTTACATTATATGAACGAAACATACCATATTTTGTAAAAGAATTGTACATTTTACAGAAATGATGCAATCCGGTTCTTTAAAAAGAATAGCTGATAACTGAACATGGGTGTACAAGTTACTAAACGGTAAGCAAGCGCTTTTTTCATTTTCCACTTTTGCAAGATTCGCAAGCGAAGTATTTCAAAGAGACTTTCAAGAAATATTTGATACAACTTTACACTTCTAACTAAAGAGTTGCATTTAAAATTCTCTCGAGTAATTACGTGCTACATCTAGTAGATACAAACATACATCCAAAGGTCATACAGTCTTAGATATATTTTAAAAACAAGCTTATCCTGTATTAAGATCTGTATTAAAAGAAAATCCGTGCAGATTCCAAATTAAGCTCATTTAGAAGTGGTATGCACACAACTATATATCTTGCAAGAGTTTAGGGTTTTCCTTTTCAAATTTAATGAAGTATTTAGTTCAGTCCGGTGGAACGTTTTAATCGTATAAGCAGAAAGAGTTATTAGAAGTATTTTGAAAAGCTTTCATAAAAGTTATTTGCAGTAATTTAAATTTTAATGTACCTACCCTATAAACGGCTTATAGCTGATTTATTTTCTCTCATATGAAATTTGCTTCTAGAAAATAATAATATAAGGGTAAAATAATCAAGTGACGTTTGTTATCTCTTGCAGTAGGATTAATTATTTTTGGCACTGCCTCGTGCATAATCGTAGAAGAGATTCAAATTTGAATATCTGGTACAAAATTCTATCACTCAAAGATTGGGTAACACAAAGTTACTGAGCTGTTTTCTCTGTTGTATAATAAAGGAATATTTTGGGAGAATTTTCGAATCATAGCTGAGTTGCTAAAGTAACCAGAGGGTTGCAAGTGCCAGTTTTGAGCAGGCCAAAAGATCCACCATGTTTATTAAGACATTGTGTGCGGGTACATTTCGCAGCGGAATTGTACCGGGAGTGGGCATTTTGCGCGTCAAATGAGTTATTCAGTTAAATCTATGTGAATCGAGCCTCAAGCCCGAAATCTTCCTTTTACGAGGTCGCTGTCTCTCATTTCTGAAATTTTATTTATTTCCATAAAATTATTCAAATTTAAATAATTTTAAGTAGAACCAAATAACAATTGACTAAATTTTTGGTTGCTTGTGGTGTCATATGAACCAATAAACCCATTCACTTTTTTCTTTCATGAAAACGACACATAAACAACCGAAATAACTTCGAATAAGTCGTTTAAAGTCGTAAACCTATTAGAATATTCTCGAAATAAGTCAGTTCTCCTATGCGGCACCGTCTAGTCTATAATAACTGCTTTACGTGAGGCGATTAAACACGGGAGAAGTTCGCCCTCGATTGATCACTCGCTACTAAAACTTGATCCGGATTCATAAATAACGTATCCCCTTTTGCCGTGGGAGGGATTTCCTGCCCCTGAACGTGCTTTCGAAAACGGGGTGTAAAAGGGAAATACTCCCTGTAGAAACGGAATATATAAATCGTTTTTATAAGCTGTTTTCTTCAATTCTAATCCAGTTTATTATATATGTTCTTGTGTTGTCTAAGAGCAGTAAAAGTATATGATGTTGGGCAAAGACATTTATTGAAAAAAAATACGCAATTACACGTTTTCATCCCCTATATAATAATAGCCTAAGTTATCGTCCCTCTGTCCTGGGATTTATGAAGCGGTTTGGCTTGGAATAGATAGAGGCATCCCTATTGGATTCTTTATAAGTTAGATTTAGCAACGTTTGAAATCTACCCCTTTCCTCCTTTCCTAGTATTTAATACCATTATTTCAAGACCTATTATCCCCGGTTAAGAGCAGACGGTTAAATTTATCAATTTATCACTTAATAAATAGGTAAAAATAATATTTTTTTCTAACATTATGACGTCATTCCTTCAACCATATCATTGAATCATTTCTTAATTTATATTATTTAAATATCATCTTTATTATCAATGACGCTCGTGTTCACGGAACTATTCATATTCACAATGAAAGTCCAATGCAAGTGGTAGAAAAAACCGCTGTGTGTGCAAACGTTCAGTTTGTCGCAAAGATCTCTTGTTCTAGACGACGGATAAATTTCCTCTGAGCTCCAGTGGCACCAGAAGGCTGCAGAGCTACTCAAATTTTTCTGGTTATAATATCCACGCCTTTCTTGACTCAAATATTGTGGATCATAACTAGTAATATAATAATACAAGTAAAAAAAAATTTAAAAACATAGATTATAGAGTATTTTACATAGTAGAATATATATATTGTATGATATAGAGATGCGATTGTCTATAATAATATTATAGAGTTTTATTCTATAGATTAAATTAAAAGAAAACATTGCTTTATTGCTTGTTGATTTTAACACACTGTATACGGGACAAGTACTAGTACGTTTTCTTAAGATTGATACTTGAGGGTACTACGGGTTAGTATCAAAACATGGTTTGTTTGTGGGTACAAAAATAACGGTACATACCGGAAAACGAAGCCGAATGTTCTTGTCTGCAACATAGATTCTGGAAAAATTGAGACAAATAAAAACTCGTTTTAACATCAGTCGATGCGGAAACACAGAACGGGAAGGTTGATTAAAAAATCAATTTAGATTTATACAACTACTTAGAAAAATAAAACTATATACTACTATTTCTATTTGATTTTTCATATTTACGATACTATTAAAAATTTTTCCACCAAAAATACATTTTTTTATACAAAAATCTTATAGTTTATATATTTGTTTATATGGTTTATTTATTTATAAATTTGTTTATATATTTCAATATAAAATATGAAAAGTTGGTTAAAAAATGAAATAATTTTTGATCTATTGAGATTTAACTGAATAACTAAATTGACGAGCAAAACGCTCGTTCACGGTACAAATTCGCTGCAAAATGTATATGCCAATGTGTTAAGCGAGATTCTCTGATAACTGGAATAAATATAACTGTTAACACATACAATAATCAATGTTTTACGGCCTTAGCCGCAGTCAAAATTTTCGAGTTAAAAAGTACAGATTTAATTTATGATCTCTTTCCTGTTGGGCCGAACGATGGCCGATTGGTTAGGGTGCTGACCTTCAGTACCGGAGTTTGTAGGTTCGAATCTTACTGAGGCATGGATGTTCATAGCCATTCGGCTTTAAATTGTATGTCCCAGTCTCGTTATCCCTCGTGTTGCAAAAAAGTAGACCGTATCACTCCAAACCAAACCAAACTGTTTCCTGTTGAAGAACACACAAATTTCTCGTGGTATAGTCAACAGATTAAATTCTTTTTAACATGAACTGAAAATAAATAAATCAATTAAACATACGCAGTAACATAAGAAATATTCACAGTCTTCAACAGTAAAAATAATCATAAAATAAGAAGTAAACGTGGGCGTGGGGAAAGGCTTTTATATAATTTTAGATATTTTTCACAAGGCTTTAACCAGTTAATTTGTTAAATTGTTCGTGCATGAAAAACGAGTCATAAAGATTAGTTTGGTTTGGTTTGAACGATATGGTCAATTTTTTGCACACACGAGGGCTAATGAGACCGGGACCTCTGCTTAGAGTCGATACCGAACGGCTACGAACATCCATGCCACAGTGGAAGTGGAACCCACGAACTCCGGTACCTAAGATTAGCAGGGTAACCATTCGGTCATTGTTCGTCCGTGTTATACCGAGAGATCGTTATAGAAGAGCTGTCGCAATTTCGCTGTACATCGAAATCATATATATCGCAATACATCGTAATCATATTATAAAAACACTGTTATGGGTGACTTTATGCCCAATAATAAATAACAGCTAAACTCCTCGTCGCAACAGACTTTAGGGGGCCAGGGCCTACGGTGCCAATCTCCATTTACGATCGTGGCCCTGGGGTGCGAAGCATATATTCCGGTTAGGTGGACAATCTTAAGCGGATTCCCCAGTGTTTAGTTCCCAAGCACGCTTGGTCCTCAGTTCATCTACCCACTGAAGGAAGGAAATGCTGAGTCAACCTTACCCATCCCGGGGATCGAACCTCGGATCTGTGTCGTTGGAGCGCGAAACGCTACCCCAACGCCACTGAGCTTAAATAACAGCTAAGGTTCATTCAAATTACATGAGAGCCTTCTATTTTACTTCCAGGTTTCCCGAAACTACGAGCCACTTTAAAGAACACCTTAAAAATGCCCTAAAGCTTAAAATTTATAAATTTCCTTTAAATTAAAATTATTTTTTAAATTTGTATAAAAAGTCACTGGTTTAAAATTTTTTAAAAATAATTATGAAAGTTTTCTATCACTAATTTTTTTACTTTGTCAACAATTAGTGTAGTATGATATTTAGTAATACGAAAGATGTAAGTAAAAATTCGTTTTGTTTTGACATCGGATCTCATTGCGATAAAGTATTAATTTCTAAAAGTAATGCATTTCTTCAATTTGAAAACAAAGAAAAGGCAAAATCTTGAATAAAGTAATATATTCTAAACCTGTAGAAGGCAGCATGAAATGAGCAAAGTAAACTGGTGTAATTAACGGGTCTAAACTTTTTTCGTCTGCAAGTTGATAAATGTACTTAATAGTGTCGACCACAGTCGATTAAACCTAATCGTACATTAAACGCCCTGCTATCGGGAAGTAATTAATAGCCGATTAACTCTAATCGACTGTGGCGAAACCGGTACTTAATCTTCTAACCTTTTGCCATTTTAAACATTTACCCATTAGATATAAACAGGGTAATTTTAGACATGAATATAGCAAGATTTAAAATACATTTCCTCTCTTAAAAGACATGAAAGTCATTGTTTTACATTTTTTGCCTCTACCTGTTAATAAAATCGAATGTACATTTATATAGAAACTCTTTGTCTTACACTTTTGATAAAATGTTATGACAGCTCAACTCCTATTACATTATGGCGGTATTAAAGAAAACAGTATGTGCTGGCCGTTAACTGTAACGAAAATATCGTCTCGAGTAAAATGAAATCAAGTTTATACAGTTGATAAAAGCAAAGCCTAACAAGATTACAAGATGTTGCTGAAAAATTCCTGAAATTTCACTCGCATAAAAGGTAAGAGTTTCATTAGATGTCAACTTATAACTATTTTTTCTCTGAAAGTATTGTAGCCTAACAGCAATGGGATGATTTTCTTCCATATGGGCAATCTTATTTTAAAACATAATTCGTTTGTTTTAAGTATTTTTATCACTTTAATGGAAGTTACTAACAAATAAAATACGAAAGTTTTTAGGAATTCTATGAAAATATATCTATACAAAATCCTTTATATAAATGTATGTATGTTCGTCAAGCATTCCGAATTGTCTAGAGCAATGGGAATGAAAATTCGCACTGTGAAGCATGTAAAACAGAGGTGGGCAAAAGCCTTATCCGGCCCATTGAAAAATCCTGCATGCAATTTTTTTAATCTCTTATATGCGATTTTGTTGAAATCAACAGTTTTTGAATGCTTAGTGTACAACATATATTTGTGAAAGAACTTTTACGTTAATGATTTACACGATAAATAAATATCGATCACAAATTACTGACGAAAATCTACATTCGATATTAAGGATTGCTACAAGTGATTTGGATCCAAATTTTGAAGAAATAATATCAAATGAACATTCTAGATTTTACGTTTCGCATTAACTAAAACTATTCTATTTTAACGTTGGATGTTTGTCTTTTTTTGTAATTCTATTTACTATTATATTTACAAAATGTAATATAAATATAAAAATGTAATAACTATGATCAAAATAAAATAATTTGTATCTTTATGATATAAATAAATATCAAAATAAAATCTTTCATTAACTGATTCATTTAATGACCATTCATTTAATATAATGGATCATATTTCTTTAAAAATTATGTGACATATTTTACTGGGCAAAAATTGTTCGCATACACACCTAAGTAAGACAATTTATTATTACTATTATCTTTTTAACTGTCAAATTTCTCTGTTCAAATGCTTTAAAATGATACTTATAGTGTTTTTATCAAAAACATTTCTTGGGCAGTTAAAAAAACTCCACCCAAAACATTCGCGTGTGCACAGCGTATGCGGTATAGTCCTCTGGCCCGGGAGACATTTTGAAAATTTCATTTTGGCCCGAGCTTAAAAGTATTTGTCCACCACTGATGTAAAATCATGGAAGGTGTTATGCCCGTCAACGTAAACGAATGTAAAATGGATGATGGAGAGAAGATCCATTTTTACTTCCTTTTGGAGTTGGCGACCATACATTGCGAATAATGTTTAGTGGCGTATTAATATATTTAATGTCTTTATAGTTAGTTTTTTAATACATTTTTAACACTTTTAATGTATTGTAAGCTAATTGTAGCGCTTTGGCATAGTCACGAATTTATTTTTCGTGGCGGGCCTAAAGTATTAATCTAAACTACAGTAGCATTTTAATCTCATAAAAGAATTCATTTCACACATAACACAATGTCCGTGCATCTTTAGTTTTGAAAGCATACATAAATACGTCATAGAAGTTGGACGTAATAACTTTGTATGTTGATATTTGCAACTTCATTGTATCTTTATGCTCTAAGACTAGACTTACGCTCTTTACTAGATATGAATTTGGATAGAATCCCAGTTCCGATGACCGGCCGCCATGTTTTTGGCTCTATTTTTGTACAAGTGATAGCCAAATTCTCGCCAAGTGTTGTTTACAATTTGTGGTTCATTTTGTATTAAGTTTATATCCAATTTCAAAGGATATTTTGAACAAAAAAAGGTTTGAAATTTTGTTAAGATGAATACAAATTTAAATTTAAATTTTCAATGTATTTAAAGTTTTTTGTACTGTTTATTGAACTAAACAGTGTGGGATTTTTTGCAATAGGTACAAATTAAGCAAAATATAAGCATTAGTTGGTTATATTTAGGCAATTATGCTTATAAAATATTTAGTTATATTTATAAAATACGGTTGCTATTTAATGAAATCATTTTAAAACTAACAAAAGACTAAAAAGTAATAAAGTACGGTACAAATTACTTCTAGAAATTATTAGATTTGTCATTAAGAAGAGTAAGGTTTGCTAGAAAAATGGGTTACAGAATTTGGCGACATCGCCCACGCTTGGCGTGCCTACTGAACTGGGTTTGGCAGGCCCCCCGAACTGTTATACGGCCATGAATTTGCCTGGTAGATACAGGAACCCATTTAATGGGTTACAGAGTAAGGTTTGCTAGGAAAATGGGTTACAGAATTTGGCGACATCGCCCACGCTTGGCGTGCCTACTGAACTGGGTTTGGCAGGCCCCCCGAACTGTTATACGGCCATGAATTTGCCTGGTAGATACAGGAACCCATTTAATTTAAGCTCCAGTATTTACCAGACAAATTTATAAAAAGTAATAACTTTTGTTAAACAAAAGTGAACTAGGAAAATAAAAATACATAAACAATTGACCTCTTTTTAATGCTAACTTATTCCCAGCTCTGTCTGCATTTGTAGTCATTTGTTAACTTCTTGTGATCAGAAATGTTTTTACTTTTTCATGATTGAAAA
>CM063505.1:6287478-6314978 GCA_032207245.1 Pardosa pseudoannulata
ATTGTTATTTATATATTTCTATTTATATATTTGTTTATATATTTCAATAAAAATAAGAAAAGTTGGCAAAAAATGAAATAATTTTCTATCTATTAAGATTTAACTGAATAACTAAATTGACGAGCAAAACTCCCGCCCCCGGTACAATTCCACTGCCAAATATACCTGCACACAATGTGCTAAGGCAGTGGAACAGACGTTCCTGCAACATTACTATTTCTGCTCTTATAATCTTTTTCCGATTTTTGACGTCATGAGCTTTGATTTGCAAATGAACTTTTCTTCTTCTGTTAAACACTTCCGGTAAAATGGCGAGTCTAGCTCGTCATTGGTTTTTCATTCTACACATCACAATGACGAACTACACTCGTCATGCGACTAAAGTTACTGTTAAATATGATAATTAATTTAGGTTAAAATTTCTAGTGTACTGAACTTGGAAACACTTTTGTTACTTGTGGAAATCACAAGTCACTATTGCATATTGTTTACTTAGAATTTCTTGATACAAGTCACTGCCAATTTGATGAATCAGAATAAAAGAAAACCTACTAATAAATGCCGTGTGTGTTACAAGAATCAAATTAGAAGTGAAACTCCCTGGCGGTGTAAACTATTCAGAATTCCTTTGCACTTTGTTTTGAAAAGTACCACTAGCTTGAAGACTATTATCTGTCTACCCTATTAATGTTTGTCTTTGATATTTTCTTAATTTTACCGTTTCTGGTATTATTTAACACTATGTAAAAAGTGGATTTTAATTAAGAATATGTAACAATTGTAAAATGAAACAAGTTTTTTAAATAAAAAATAAATTGTTACTTCATACAGTTTTCATTATTAAATCGCACCGGAAGGGGTTAACTGGTAGGCTTAAAACTGTGGACATACACATTGACGCATAATTATTAAGTTTATGTTCTGTACTAAATTTAATGAACCTATTGCATATCCTAAGTCTCTATGATTTTAAGTGACAAAAACTGAAACATAGGTTGCTACAACCCTTACACTGACGTGTAAACTCCTCCAGAAATTATCCATATAAATATGGTCTGTTTGAATAGCAAGTGGAGAAACAAAAGAAGATTCGAAACCCAAAATGAACCTTCTGTTAATTGCCTCATGTTACTGATAAAAGAACTCTGATTATTTGCGAAAGAAACATAACGTACTTTAGTTGAGTGGGAAATATTAATTTACTACGGAATAATGCATTTTCCTTTCATTTTTGTAGTTTGGAGCATTTAATGAAAACTTAGCTACACTGCAGTAGTAAAGTGCTTCTAGAGGAGAATGCGACTAAATAGTGGTGGCAGGCCAAACGTCCTCGGAATATCTTTATATCGGAAAAATCGCGAGATCTTTTCAAACAACTGGATTTAAAGTGGCGATTTTATTATTTTTACTTCTGTCATCAATTTGTTTTGGTGCTCTTATAAAACAGCACCTATTTTTGGGGGTGTCGTTTACAGAAAAGTATTTTAACTACATACGTAAAGGTTATTAAACATTTATGGAAGCATTTATTTAATATTTGAATTATGCTGAATTTGTACGAAATGAATTGATCGACAATGGTCAGGTTTTGAAACATGAGTAGTTAATCCTCTGAGTGTATGTGTATGCATGTATGTGTATATATATATATATATATATATATATATATATATATATATATATATATATATATATATATATATAATTTTTTACACATGTTAAAAAATTACGACAGTTTACGTATTTTTTGCTTTAACGTGTCACTGCTAATTAATAAGGTTCGTTACAAAACCTTATACAGCAATAAACATTAATCATCATTGCTTTCTGAGAGAGGCGAAGAGTCTTGTTGGTGGAAGAGGAGAGGCTCTCACTTGACTCGAAGTTTAAGGCTCACTCGGAGACTTCTGCTGGAGACGCAGACGGTAGAGTAAAGGGGACTTTATCTTGGAAGGAAACGTGGTGATGGGTAGTTGTTATCTTTGTTTTTCCCTTTCCTTCAAAATTCCCCTTACAAGGACATAACCCCGTCAACGCAATTCCTGAACTCTACAGCTCGAACCCTATTGTCGTCATTGTCTTGTTCAAATTATTGCCATATTGCACAATTGTTGCAGATTCTCCAGGGTGAGGCTCCTTGTTTCACTTTGTTCTTCGTTTTTCTTTTCATTTTCTTCCTCAATTGCTGACTTTGTCATCGCAAGAGCCCGTGGTATGTTCACTGGTTCAACTCATCTTTTTGGTTGACATGCAGGGATTCTTCTCTCTCGCGCATCAACATGACACAACGCTGATTTCCGCAATATGGCAGCCGACAGGGTTGTATTTTTTCATTTATATTTTTGATGAATATTTTGAAAAACCCGTGAAGCACTAAAGCCGCAAAACAGCAGTCGCAAATTAGAGAGGGAACACTGTATCATAATTATTATAGTAGCCGCCACATCATGCAACAAGATATATTCCCCCATACCTCGAGTGTCGTCTATTATAACTCAGCTGCTGTGGTTTGGAAGTTTTCTTAGTAAAGTTTTAAGTATATCTGAGTTTTTCATGATCTATACAAAATTAAAGTTATCAGACTTCCAAGAGGTTTAATTACAGTGAAATCCCACTCATTTCATTCCGCCTTTTCCTTCAACTTATAAATAACATTTTCCTACTTTACATCACAAAAGTCGCCGCTTCGACTGCATTGTAATTTCCCTGCGTTGTCGATTGTAATTAGAGTTTATTGTTTATACAGAGAAAGAGTCGAAACCTAAGCAAAATAATTTTGTCGTCAAAGTAGAATGTTTTTGTGAAGCTGGATGAACTTCAAATCTGTAGTTTTGGGTATAGAGGAGTTTTAAGTTTTAGTGTATTGAATGTAAATTGATGAATGGATCAAATCGGGATTTAATTCAATCTTTTTTGAGTACTTTGTATTAATTCTTTGATACTGAAATAAAACGTAATTAAATGCACCCGAAAATATGCTGCTTAATTCGGATCAACTGAAAAGTTCTAAACAAGTTTAGAAACCGGCACTTTTATTTTGAAATTCACATTGCTATGCTACCATGAATTCAGATTTAATTTTTATAACGATTTTCGTCACCTTTCAATTTCTGCTATTATTCAGAAACGCTACAACCTGAAACTTAAGTTATAAATTTCGCGTTTTTTTAAAGAGTTTTTATATTCTAAGATTATTTCCATTGGTTTAATTTATGATCTCCTTTTCAAAGAGTTTGAAACATTTTATTGATTTTGATGATGTTTAAGTTCTAAATTCGATATGTGTAACTCGCATAACCCGTCATATGACGGTATCATTAAGTTTTTTTAATCTTCCAGAATTGAAAAGTATCCTATGAGGCTAGTGAAAAAATGGTTTGTTTTTTGGCTGAAAATTATCTGATATACCCTCAATAATTTGTTTATTTTCATACTCCTCTAAAGTCTCCCGATACTGTGAATGCAGTTTAGAATCACGTTGAATTCATTTAGAAAGACAATTCAGAATTTTCTTAGTTAAGTCTAAATTATCTTTAAATTCTTCTCAATTTTATGCCACAGTAATTAACGAAAGTAAAGGAATGAAGCTATCATTTGCACTACACCTTGGAGGTAGATTGAATTCGTTGTTAATACCGGTGGTAAAATTTTCATTGCAACAAAAAATAATCGATTATTTAATTTAAAATTATTCCATATGTACCTAATCTTTTATTTAAGCCGAATATAAAAGAAAATTATATACGTAATATCTAAATTCAGTGATAAAACGTATGAAAATAATGCAAACGATATTTAAATCATTTAAAATAAGAAATGATTAAATGAGATGGTTAATGGAATGACGTCATTATGCTACAAAAAATGTTATTTTTTATTATGTGACAAATTGATAAATGTAATCGCCTACTCTTAACTGGAGAAAATAAAGCTTGAAATAATGGCATTAATGCTAGAAAAGTTGTGAAGGGAGAGATTTCGAACGTTGCTAAACCTAACTCATCAAGAATGAAATGAATCCAATATCGATGCCTCTTTCCATTCCAGGTCCAACCGCTCCATAAATTCGAGGACAGAAAGACAGATAATTTAAGCTATTATTATATAGGGGATAACTTTTGATACTTTTTTTCGTTAGAGTAAATAAGTATCTTTCACACAATTATTTTCTTTAGAGTGAGTATGTGTTTTCTATAGAATAATTTTAAGTTAGAGTAAATATATTTTTAATTTTATGCAAGTAATAAAATTCAATTTAATTGACAGACACCCATAGAAAATTTAGGAATACGTTAAAATATTGATAAAAGTTTAAGCACTTTTCAAAATAAGCTCCAATAAACTGACGCAAATTTTTGTCTTAGAATTTTAAAACTCCATTTTTTAAAAATTTGAATATTTAAATTTGCTTTGGGATACGATAACTTGTTTAGTAGACTAATTAATACATGTATACATACATACATACTTCTTATTCTTAAATTTTTAATATAAATGACCGAATGGTTAGGGCGCCGATATTCGGTACCGGAGTTCGGGAGTTTGACTCCTACTGTAGCATAGATGCTCGTAACCGTTCGGAATCGGTTTTAAGCAGTAGTTTCCGGTCTCATTAGCACTCGTGTTGCAAAGAATGTAAACCGCAGTTTCCCAAACTAAACTAAACTTTTTGATGTAAAAGCATAGTTTTGTGTGCATACATAAATACGTCATAAAACTGATCAGCAACGATGTATGGCGTTTTATTGTATTTTGAAATATATATTAGAAAGCTTGAAATAGCATTGTGTTTTTTATTTTATTCTTTTTTAAGATTTCACCGAGTTTAAATTTTACCTGCCAGTTCTGGAACCTATTTAATGAATGTCCGAGAATTTACTAGACGAATGTAAACTAAAGTAATTTTATGAGTAACTAAGAAAATAAAAAATACTTAAATGTAATTATGAAATATCTTTTTATTTTATTTTTACAAAATTATGTACCTTGCACGCATAAAATTCTAGAACGCCACATCAGTGGAAACGTGAACCAACGTTTAGAGGAATCTATAAAAATGTAGCGGAAGGCGTATTTTCTGCATACGAGATGGACTAAGTAAAACAGCTTTTTCGTAAGTTCCCTTCATTAATTACTAAAAGAGTCTTCCTTAATGTTAAAACGCCCCGTCTTTTTCTTTGTCGCGTTACATTCTTCCGTTTCGGGTATCGGAATAAATATGTATTCCCGCAAGTGTTCTACATTAAACGCGCTTTGAACTGGGTAACTTTGAATTTATGTGAAACCGAGACAGAAATGCGAACTAATTAGGAAAGATATATACTTTTATAACCTCCTTAATTCAGAATCTTACGGTTTTTTTTTTGTTTTGTTTAGCCTATGCACATAAATTTTCGTCGTTTATTTGAATGAACGCTTATTTAAAGGTATGCTTTTAGAAATATATTTTAATTGCCTACTTAGCCCTGCCTGAAATAAAGTTCTTGTAGAACCATATGCTATGTTTATGATTCGTATTTCATAGTAACACATTGTTTGCAAAACACGTACTTTTTTGACGGTTGATACTAGAGGACGGATCACGTATTATTACGGGTTAGTGTAACGACATGGTGTGTTTGTGGGTACAAAAATAACAGTATATACAGGAAAACGAAGCCGAATGTTCCTGTCTTTCATTTTTTTTCATAATGTAAAAATGTTTATATATAACATAATTCGAAAAAATTAAACTATATACTACTCTTCCTATTTGATTTTTCCTATTTACGATACTATTATAAATTTATCCACTAAAAATATACTTTTTGTTTACAAAAATCTTATGGTTGTTATTTATATATTTCTATTTATGTATTTGTTTATATATTTCAATATAAAATTTAAAAAGTTGGTTAGAAAATGAAATAATTTTCGATCTATTCAGATTTAACTGAATAATTTTACGCACCAAACGCCCGCTACCGGTACAATTCCGCTTCGAAATGTATCCGCACACAATGTGTTAACAGTGCAGCACGGTTATTTTAAGGTAAACGAGTACTCGTTGAATGATAATTTTTTTTCACTCGGAGGCACTTACTTGCTAAGCAATCGAACCAAAGCATCGAGTATTTTGATGACCATTTTATTATAGGGGTACTCTATAGCCGATTTACTTCTGCCTATAATGCTTGACAATATATCTAGCTTGAATTTTTCATGCAAGTTAACTCTGTTGGATTTATCCCATTGATCTCAAACTGTTTTCCAGAGTCCCTACAGTGTTCTCCTATGATCTTTTCCTAAGTCTCGTTTTGATAAACCGATAGCACCAAAATTCATCGGAAAAGACCGAAGGATGGCCAATTAGTTGAGGCCTTCCATACCGGAGTCCAACAGTTAGAATTCATTTAGGGTGTAACGGCTACCTCAAAGATTTTGCCGTTGTGCCTTTTGTATGTAGGGTGTAATGGCGTGCCTCCCTCACACAGACTTTGTTTCTCAAAAAAGATTGAGAAATGAACTTTGCTTATGTGGAGACAAAGGTGTTGTTTTCCCCGGCACCACGTTGTCTAGACTTTTACTTCCTACAGTAGCCAGACAACACGTCAGACAATCTTGAGCCCAGACTGACAACCAAAAACCAGAAAGATGATTGCCGGAGCCACAAGGGAATTCCGCGACGTTGGATCTTTCGCCGACACGAAATTCCTGATACTCCCGGGTTCGCGGCCGGTGATTGTCTAGCCCAGACCAATCCAGTTGGTTGAAGATGAGATCATCGCCAGATGATCCGATGATGAAATTGTGGGTGAAGCCCCCTCTCTTAGAGGCCCTTCCCCTAAAAAGAGATAAGATATTATTTAAAGAAGTAGTTAGCTTGAGTCAGCTAATTCGGAGGTCGCCATGACCAGTCTCTCCATCGGAGGGTTTTCCTTAGTGAAAATTTCACCTTGGGATATATCTCCGAGATTGCTAAGGATACCCTGTGCCATTATTCTTCTTCAGGATTGAACGTGTATTCCTGCTAGGAATTCTGGCTTTATTTTTATCTTCTTCAAAGATACCAATTTATACTTCAAACACTCTCGTCTAATTGAGTGTACTTCTACTTAATTGCTACCGAGAACTATTACGCGAAGCTACCACTAATTGTTTTCTTCCGTCGGTTACTAAACCATTCGTCGGGGACCTTATGTGTACGTCTCTATGCAGGTCTACGTCTATTGTAAACTCATACTTGTGAACTGAAATTGTATTTTGTGTATATAGAAATGTGTATATTCAAGGTGTAAATAAATCATTTAATCAAGAAACACCTGCTTCTTCATTGTGTCACCTAAAATAGGGACCGGGTACGTTACAAGGGCATGGATGTTCGTAACCGTTCTGAATTGGCTTTAAGCAGTAGGTACCGGTCTCAATAGTCCTCGTGTTGCAAAACAGTAGACCGTAGCTCTCCAAACCATACCATACCATACCATACCATTGGGAAAGCGTCAGTTATTTCATTAAATGGGATACATATTCCCGTTTCCAACTCTTTCTTTGCTAAACAATGGAGAGTGGATTTAAACGTGTGACTAGAAGCTTTGACCATGTGAAGCTTAACTATTCTGATGTGTTTTCCGTGTAGAGCTGTGATTTCTGCTTAAAAAATTGGTTCGAAAATCTTCTGCTAATAGTAGAGTGAGCTGATTTTGGCTTTGACTCTTTTGAATTTTATTCATTTTTCCATTGTAACAAAATCCTGCAACTGTCATGAACCCATTGGAAACTTTTCTGTACAGTGATGAAGGCTCTGTATATGGTTATTTTCAACAGTTGAGCAATAGAAAGTTGAACTGTTTCAATTACAGTCACTAACCCTAACATGACGCTCCAGTTAACTCGAGTGCGCTAAACTGGAAAAAATGTGCACACTCTAAATAATTCGAGTGGCGTTGTACTTTATATTGCTATAACTTTTCACACTCGAATACCATCGAGAATTGAAAATAACAATGTGAAAGCAAAAACAGAAAAACAATCGTTACGCGTGCAATAGTTGTAATGTTGGGCTATGTGCTGCACTTTGTTTCGAAATAGGTAAAAAAAAAAGAAAATTTTCATTAATTTTATAAATACTAGAATTGTTATCATTTATGTTTTAAAAGTATAAATCAGTATTTTTACTGATAATGTGTATTCTGAAATGGTAATTCGAAAAAAAAAGTTTAAAAAAAATGTCGATGTGGGTGTAATACTGCAATATTCGACTATTTTCTGCAAGGCTATCAAAATCCAAAATTGCAGTAAAAAAATTTGATCATTTTTGTATTTTTGTAATTTTCTTGGCAAGACAACGTTCTAAATTGTGCTTATTTAAAAAAATTTTTTGGCCGGCATTTAAAAAAAAATTGTGTATTAAAGTGTTAATAAATATACCCATGCCTCATCGAGTGTTACCACAAATTTCAGTTTTTTTAGTAGGTGTTTTTTTAATGACTTTTCAATTTGTTTTTCTTTCAGCAATACGCTTGCAAACGCAGATGAGCTATAGATTGAAATATCATTTTCTAACGCAAACTTTTATGAATTATTTTACAGTACCAGAACGCATTCCTAATTTCGAAGTAATGGATCTTAGATTCGGCGGAGTTTCTTTTAGAATCAGACTTGTTGATATTTACCTGTACTCTAACAGTTTTAGCATTCAGGTTCATTTTTTTTTCAGAATTTTTTTGTCTTTCAAATTGAATATATAAGTACTTTTTATCAAACTTAATAATTGCGATTTTTATACCGCTTTATAATTCTTTGATACCAATATTTCTCCTCGAGAAGTGCAGTTACGTAAAAATCTATCAATTTAAGAGCCCTTTTGAAAATAAATCTTATTTTACATTCCAGTCAAAATAAGAGTAGTAGACGATTATTTTGAAGTTGCCAAATTTTTCATCACAAAATGCAAACGGAAAAATAAATTAATTCCTTTTCCATAAGGCATGATAGACCATCTGTATATGTGTGTGCAACAGATTGTTGGAGTGAGAAAGAGATCGAGTAAATATCTTAAGTCCATTCATGATATCCAATCCAGGCACGACAATACGCTCTTTGGGTCGCTATGGCAGCGATCTGCACGTCACGATAGAAAAGGAATGCCAAGAATTTACGGCATGGAACGGACTCCGTGCGCATGGACTTCGGAACCCCGTGATCGGAGAATGCCGATCGTGCCGTACTGTTGGCATTCCAAGCATGCATGCAAGCTTCGTCTTTAGCCATCTCTTTAGCAGGTGCATTTCTTTGACACGCACTGATTTAATTTACACTATGTCTATATCTAAATCTTAAATCTTGTATTTCCTTTTTCGCTGAATTTGACATCCCCAGTGAAATGGTTATAGGATTACAGTACAATAAAACACATCACGCGATTATGTAGATATAGACATTTTAATTCATCTTACTAAACGTCGATTTTCTAAATTTTGTTGCTTTTACATATGATTCGTCGATTCGGTTGTAAAATACACAAGTCAATACAGAATTTGATACACAATTGCTTCCTGAAGAGAAGAGAATGTAATAGAATTTGTGGTATTTGTTTTTGAAGCAGCCATTTCGAAAATATTGAAAAAAAAACGAAATGTTCATTTCCATTTTTGAACTGGAAACAATAAATGACCATTATCGCATTTTTGAAGTTCTTATAGCTCAATGTTTGGTATTTTGTGAAAACTTTGAATAATAAAGACAAATGCTACACGAAAAGTTACTCATAAATTTTTTATGTAACGACCTATATTGGTTATTTCGTAATTGAGCAACTAGTAATTGTTTAAATGTAAAATTGTTTACAACGTTTTTATATGCTTTTTTACATTAGGCTATAAATAATTAAAGAATAAAAATTCCAATTAAAAAGAGAATCATAATGAAAATGGTACCAAACCAACTAGCAAAGCAAAGTTTAGTCTGCACAAGTTCTTCCAAATGATAGCCTAATTTTGGTGTTTATCGCTTTTCCATCTTTTTTCGGCTTAAAACTAGTCTGGTTTATACTAAGAAAGAACAAAAGGTAATGTTAACACATTGTGTGCGGGTACATTTCACAACGGAATTGTACCGGGAGCGGGAGTTCTGAGCGTTAATTTAGTTATTCAGTTAAATCTCAATAGATCTACTTCATTTTGCATCAATCGCATTAACTAATGTAAAAACTAGTTTTTATTTGTCTAAATTTTTCTAGAATTAATGTAATGAACAGGAATATTCGTCTCCGTTTTCCTGTCTATACCGTTATTTTTGTACCCACAAACAATGTTGTTACACTAACCCGTACTAGTACGTGACCCGCGCTCAAGTATCAATCGTCAGAATACATACTAGTACGTGTCCCGCATACGATGTGTTAAAAGGATTTAATCCTTGCTGTAATTTCAATGCATGCTGTCAGCTCATTGCAGGGTTTTACCCACCTACCACCTACAGTGCTAGTTGTAAGATTAACAGAAATGGAAGCTCGTTTGGAAAACGGATCTCTTGGGGAAATCTGTTCAGTGATTCCATTTTTGTGGTTGAAGAGTTGCAGTAGCTTATTCCGTAAGGGCGTGGATATCATAAGCGGAATTTGAGGCTCGAGCCTGACAACGATCTGCCATGGGATGCATAGTCACGTAAGATAGGTTCGTAGTCGCCATGTCCTCCATGATACCAAACGATATCTAGGGGTTGCAGTCCAAGCCCGGGGGTCCTTTACTTGGTCCCTCCTTCTAAATAACGATAACACACTTTGATTGTGTTGTCTTATAGTAGTGTAGGCTGCCTGAATGTGCTCCCATCATAAATAATCAATAAACTCCTCAGCATTCTGTTACAGGTTGTTTAACAAGTAAATTCCCTTGCTTCATTAAAAAAAATCTGGGTGAAACATGTAACCGCGGATGAAAATCACCAATGATTGTTAGAGGAAGTCGTAATTTCACAAACGTACCTCCCAAAAGATACTTTGGTGAGTGAAAAGCTAATCCTGGGACTCTTCTACTGAGTCCCTGTTTCTAAATGACGAGGATACATTTGAAAAAAAAGTTTCTTTCACCCTCTTCAAACGCAAGGCGCACCCCTTCTTGAGGTTTAGTCAGTGCTATTTTAGTAGCATGCGGGATACTACATGTATTTAATGAAGCAATGAAGTCGGTTATTCATTTCATAAAATTTCATGTATTTCCCGAAGCAATGAGGTCTGTTAGTCGTTTTGTAAAATTTTATATTTCATGAAGATATGAGATCGGTTATCCATTTCGTAAAATTTCATGTGTTTCACTGGGCAATGAGGTTGGTTAGTCATTTCGTAAGATTACACAAGTCAGAATATGGATCTACGGTAGAGTCCTACCTCCGTACTCTTCTTTAGAGTCCGGAAATTTTATTCCGTCAGCCAAATAAACAAAGGAGATATCCTTCCAATAATCCTGCGCCTCTTCGTTAGATAAGCGCTCGGGAGTAAATCCCTGTGCAGCTTCATTAGAGTTTTCTCCACTTAAAGGGGATTAAGTGGAAGAGAAAATCTTTGATATTCTACCATCTTTAATAACGTAATTTATTTCGGCGGCGCTAATAAGCCGAGGCTACAAAGAGTTATTCTCTCAAGGCAAAACTGTTAACGACGTCAATACACGGGGATCGATACTGGAATCGCTCTCTAATTAATTGAATTCTTATAGCAAGGATCAGTATTATTATGCATCTAAATTTTGGGTATAAAATTTGAACACTTTGTATTCCGAGATAAAACTTAAAATTGTGTCCATTTTCGGATATTAAGGAGTGCTCTAAGAAGCTTAGGAAAAGTGTTTTGCTAACAAGTAGCGTAAGAGAGTCGTGCTTTATCTACTTAAAGATACACATATCACATTTAAGCACCTTTAAAGGGAAGGTTTTATTTCTTAATTTTCCACTAGTCTCATCATCTTTGCTTAATTTAAATACATTGAATTTTCGACAATTGTCTCCATTTTTATTTAATCAGTTTTGCTGAATTTACGTTTTTTCTAAAAAAACTTTTCACATAGTGTAAAACGTGAGATCTTATTTAGAAAACCTTAAAATGTTTCAGACAGTTTGTGCAGACTTAAAGCAGCCTTCAGTGAGTTTATTAATAGTTTTTGCTATTTTGTAAACAATTATTGGATATAATTCTCTACCTATTTAAATTTTTAAAAAGTATCAGAAATATTACTCTAAGGGATTGAATTTTTTAAAAGAAAATTCTAAGAAAAAAAAACTAAAATGTTTAACAACTTCAAATATTAAAAAAATTTAGTGATATTAAAAAAACTAAAAGAAACTCTTCTTATGGTGGTTGGTCTTTTGGTAGAGTTTTATTGTAATTCTATAATCTATTTACTGTGAAAATTTGAAATCCATATTATTACTTACCAAAGACTTACACCAGGCCTGTTGAGATAACACAATGAATTAAGACACCAGATACAAATGAGCGAAGATTTACATTTCTATTTTTGAACAATCTGGTGACACAAATAACATATTCAATCTCAATATGGAGACTCCGTAAACTGCTGGAATGTTGGAGCAACTCCCGCTGGTGACGCATCTTCAGATGAACAAAATGGTTGAGCATTCCCCGCTTCTGCTGAAGTTCTCCGTTCGCTACGTCTTGACCTGCTTTTCCTCTGAAGGGGCCTTCATATCTGCTGAGCAAAGTCCAAAGATTGGTATTGCCAAGGTCAAAGACGACTGACCCGCTTTAGCAACCCCTCTTGTCCAATGAGGTCGAAGGGGAGGGTCACTGACATCCCGCGCTCGCGTTGTCAAGCGGTGTAACTCATTGTTACACATATGTAAGATAGTTTTTATTTCCAGTGCACGTAAATTGTAAAAAAATAAAACACTTTGATGAAATGTGTTTTAAGTTTTTATACTTTCCTTAAAATCTATGAAATTAATTGCAAAGATTGTACAGTTTTAATTGTTTTAATTCGAATATTTCAATGAGTTTCTTTTAAACGTTTCAAAAATATCTAGTGATTTTAAAAATATTTAAAAAAAGAATTTAATGGTGATAAGCCTCCTTAAGGAGATAAATTACATTGAACTTAAAATTTTCAATACCAAACGATTTTTATGAGGACAATATATAGTGTTACATAAAACATATAAAACACAAAATCTATTAAAAAACATATTTTGGTTAAGCATTTCAGGTGTTTGTTGAACAAATAGGATGGTTTTTTAAGGGGGCAGCCTTGATATCCCTAACTATTTTGTAAATTAATAAGATACTTTGAAAATACCTTCTGTTTCATATATAATTATTCTATTTAGATGTTAATTTTTTTCTGTGAACGAAATTGGAACGATAAATTAAATTCGTTATATTCCACTGTGTGCTTGAACGAACGATAACAGAATGTTAGAGTGCTGCTCTTCGGTACCGGCGTTCGCTGGTTCGAATCACGCTGTCGGCATTGATCTTCGTAGCCAGTGGTAATCGGCAGTAAACAGTAGGTCCCAGTCTCATTGGCCCTCGCGAAAAAACAGTTAACGTAGTACTCTAAACGAATCCACTATGTACTTGATATTGTGTCCTTTATAATTTCATTTCTTTAATTTCTTACTGAATTTCTGTATACTTTTAAACTTTTAGAAAACCTTTTTACTAGATTTGATGATATTTTAATTCATTTCTACTTTGTTATTCTTAACAAATATAAGACAAATAATATATATGCTTAACCGTTGAAATACTTTCAGCTGTTTACACGGGGGATATGGCCCCTATTTTTAACTGCCAAGGCTTGCTTGGAATTGTTACTCAGCTGCACACATCGTGGCATACGAAATATAAAGTAAAGAATTGTGAAATTTCGCATTCAGTGAGATTCGAAAATGAACCGGTGAACCGATAGTCTTTTCCGTGCATCAGCTTTGCATAGAATATTAAAAGAATATACACATCTACGTGTGGTGTTGGCTCCCAGAGAGCAAGTGACGTGATTTTCTTACCAATATGAATCAGCAATTTGGGAAGGTAAGAGTGAAACTTGATCATTTAAGGTAGCTCGAGACACTCGTGCTTCAATTTAATTACTGCAGAAGCAAAGCTATTTTCTTGGGACAACTGAAAAATGTAGCCAATGGATTTAAGCCATTGGCTACAAGTAGTCAATGGCTTAGTAGCCAATAGTTGCTTTTGAAAGATGAGTAAGTAACTTCTACAAACGACCCACGGCTTTCGCCTTACGGGGGAATAATAACTAATCTTCAGGACAGCAATCCTGCACAGAACTTAAGGAACACTAAAAAAATGACAAAAATTATAAAAATAACCTAACTGGAGAGTTTAAGCACTGTACTAAAACACGAAAGTGTTCGGAAAGACTTTGGTCTGAATTTTTTCATATATATATATATATATATATATATATAATTTTTTTTATTGAGACAAGTTGAGATAACAGCAAAAAGTACAAACAATACATGAACAACAAGCCAGAACCAAGATAACAATAAATACTCCATTACATCAATAAAACAAAAACATAAAACAATAAACATAAAACATAAAACAAAAATTACATTTTCAATCCAAGGATTTTTCAACAAAAATTCCATAATAGCACACAAACCAAACGAGACTTAGGAGAATTACAAAGATTAACTATATCAACATTAATAAAATTTATAGGAAAATAACTTTTTCTTTATCATTAACCAATTCACAACCATAAATTATATGATCAATCGTACCAACTTTTTTTGGCACCAACTAAAAGGTTTATTGAAAAATCTGGCCTGGTGAATAGGGAAAGCCAATGAAAGATGAGTAAAAAAATGAATTCGGAGAATCTCTCTGTCTGTCTCTCTCACTCTCTCTCACACACAGAGATATGTATGATGCAACAATATTTTAATATTTGCAATAATTAAATATAATAGAAGAGTGCGCTTTTCCTGTTAAGTGGCTCCAAACCTTTTAAATCAGAGGCTCCAGATCATTTTTTAAGGTATAAAACGAAATATCGTCTATAACGCTTTTGTTTCAAAGTTGTACAGCTTTATATATATCCATACATATTTTTAGACTTATTCAAGGTTTTCCGATTATTCATCTTATATTATTTCATACATAGCATTTCGTTACTTTTAGTAAATAATGACAAACATATGTAAAGAACTGTTAATTCTTTATCTAATTTTATTTTTATGTGTATTTTTTTCTAAATCAGAAATCGTTTACTCCTGCATATTTATTTAACGACTAATATGGAAATAGCATGAGTTTTCATAGAAGTAGCACCTATTCCAAATGTTAAGGATAAAATTCTCAAAATGTAGCACGATTTAATTGGATGGCCTCTTATCGACGTGTCATACGGCATAGAAGAGTATTCTAAACATCCAGCTTGTTTAGAAAATGGAGTCATTTATTAATCAAAATATTGTTCGAGGCAATAAGTATATTGGGATAAAGACTTGATCAAAATATATCATCGCTTTAAAATGACTTGACAAGATGACTTATCAACGTTTTCGATACGTAACTTACATTTATAAAGCATTTAAAAATTAATTTTATTTACTATAGCGTTCGCCAACGTACTTTTATTCTTTCTTTTTCTCACATACGAAGTTTATTTTAAGTTTCTCACATCTAAGTTTATTTTTATTGCTTAACTATTTTTTTCGTCTTTATTTGTCGAATGGTAGGAAACTGCTGTTCGACACCGGAGTTCGTCGGTTGATCCAGGCTGCTGGTATAGTTCTTCTTAGTCGTTCGAAATCGTCTTTAAACAGTAGGTCCCAGTCCCATGACACTTAGTGTAACGCTTCAAAGAAACCAAACCAAAACTAACACTTTGCCCAGTAAATGTGTTTCGAATTCGAATAAGTTTTTCAAATACAGCTACAATACAGGAAGTTAAACATTATATCACGCAAGGCTGCGAAGCTGTTACTCATTGAGCACCACCCAGAGGGTACGTGCAGCTTAAAGAATGATAGAGACGAGAGTCTCATTGACCCGTTGGCTCTTAAAAATATGGAAGAAAGGACCAAGCAGAAAACTACTCAGGGGTGTCAGGGTTCGATCATCAAACTCACAACCCTTCGGTTATGAGCCCTAGCCAACTGAGCTACCGCGACTTATTTCCAATAACTTAATCACATTTTACAGTTTACATTTAGTCAGAACATCTTAAATATTCTCAGATAATCTCTTGACTTTAAAATAAAAAGTAGGATACATATTACAGTGGACTCTGCTTCATGTGATCAGTTTGAAATACCATGATTTAGATAAGAATAAACGATGTGTAAAATTAGATAAATATACCCCCCCTTTAATTGACACTCACTAAATTTCAAAACAAAATGAAAAAACGCACCTTATATTTATGTATTCTATATTATCCTTTAAAACATAATTGTATACATAATTAAAGAAAATTGATCCATTGTTGAATGTATACAATTTATTCTAAGAAGCGCATTGATGAATTAATTGTTCGTAATCATAATCAACCTGTCAGAACGATTAAAAATTTCGATCTTTTGTTTTAATGTTAAATACTTTCGCTTTCTAGTATCAATATCGACAAGTTGCACGTAAGCGATCAAGGCATTAAATGTGAATACGCTGCTTCTCAGTTCCGATAATAATTGGTGTCTTTCTGCTTATCTAACAATCCCTGACCACCTGCAGGGTGTGAGTGTATCTGAAACATTCCAGGAACGTGTAATACCCCACTCCTCTAGGTTGTAGAGGAGAATTCTCGGAAATCCAAACAACAGCGAAAGTAAAAAAGAATGGGCTCCTTCTGAATGAATCCATTGTGAATATTTCTTTGCCAGTTAAAATGAGGCTCGGAAACTGATAACGTTAACAGATGTAATGATCCCATAAAGCGATCATTTTAACATACAAATGAATAGAGAAAATCGGGACCAAGTAATTTCGATAACAATAAGCGATTGATAATATTAACCGCGATCACATTAAGTGGAGTCCACTGTATATAATCTGCAGTGTTCTTTTCCATAATCTGCATAAATTTATTGTCCCCTAACTACCGCAAAATCTAGCACATTCTAAACGACACCCTTATAAAACGAGAAAATTCCCTCATATTTTTAAGCTCGATTAGAAACTAAAACGGGTTATACGTTCCATTAAAAGTTGCCGAAAGAGATTTTCTCCATTTTCATTAATGCTGGAACTTTCCTTTCCATTCCATTTATTGTTCCCTGCAGTTTAATGTCTTTTCCTTTAATTAGAAAGTCAAGACATATTTGAACTTCGTTTATAATGTAAATGCGGTTGTAAACAGATAGGTGAGAGTGTTGAAGTTTTTTAATTTAACAAACCTCGATCGGAGCAATGAAATAATTGCATAGTTTTGCTAAACCCCGAAACCTATTTCGTATATAACAGTGATGTTATCACGCGTTACGTAAAAGCAGATCCTCTTTATGTGTTTAGAATAAATCTCCGAGATAACGAACACTGAATAAAGTAACTGCATCTAGATTTAATCTTTCCTCTGACTTTTATGATAATTAAAGCTGTAAAGGAGCTGTTTTTCATTTTCTATTTTAGTTGCATCCGTTTAAAATTTTAATAGTAAATTTTCTGCACCAAATATAGACTATTTAATCAGTCTCAGGAAGATGTAATTTTCACATTTTACGTCTTATCTGATTATTACAAATTTATATGAAGCGGAAGTGTATTTCAACACATTGTATGAGGGACACGTCCTAGTACATTTCCTGACGATTGATACTTGAACGCGGGTCACGTACTAGTACTGGTTAGTGTAACAACATGGTTTGTTTGTGGGTACAAAAATAATGGTTTATACAGGAAAATGAAGCCGAATATTCTTGTCTTTAATTTTATTTTTCATAATGTTTCATAATGTCGAGTGGATACGTTTCCGCTTTGAAGGAGCCTTCTGCATCCCAACGGATAGTAGATAGAGCTGTGTCCCTCTCTAGGCTCTCAAGAGTAGGCGACGAGTCCCGACTTATACATCGGGCCATATTTAACACGATTTAGGTCGACGAATTTCTCCGATACGACCAAGGAGTGGCGAGCCACTTCGGTGTTATGTCCGTGTGCACTTAGGTCGACGCAGTTTCACCTCCGACACGACCAAGGAGTGTTAGTTCCCATGGAACGAATGAGACCTTACGGAATGCGCCCTGTGATTAGGTCGACGAGGTTTCACCCCCTACACGACCAAGTACTGATCAGCAGCAAGCTGCCTGACCGTCAAATTGATGTTCATTGAACACTTCTGAATTAGAGCAGACGGCGATCATTAGCCTTGATGCCAGCCGAAGTCCGACTTCTAGTTACCGGGGAGCACCAAGAGGAGGCTGATCGCTGTCCTGGATGAGGTACCATAGTACAACACACTGTTCCTCATCCCCAGATGTGTACCGGTACAACTGGTTATCGGTACAACAAAGGTGATTAGCTGCAACACCCCCCATCGCTACGATAGGTAAACGTGTGTAACATCGCAGCTATGGAGTAGTAATTATTTAGTTAGTGGTCGAGTGGTGTTACTTCAAAGGCTGTGTTTCATCATGCGCCTTGAGCCCGTGCTGGAAGCTTTCACCTGTGAGTTTCACCGTCCCCTAGCTGGAGAAAACACGTAGCAGAAAATGACTATTCATAGCGGTATTGCGCCCAAGCTATTATTAATAATTACTGTTAATTATTGTGTTCCTGGAGTAAATATTTGAAATTAATATTATCCGTCGAAATATGTTGAAATTTTAATTCAATACATCCTACTATAGCCAACGTAGAGTACCGAGGGAGTACGCTGTCCTAAATAACAGCTTGAACAGGCTCCATCATGAATAATACCCCAGAAAAAAACTATTTTTAAAATATGAAAGAATTTTATTTCTATTTATACATTTGTACAGTTATGAAACAAATCCTCACTCCACGTAGCCTAATATCTCTCTCAAAAAAACATCTGCTTGATTCAAAATCCGTTGCAACCCCTTCTTCACCTATCTCAGGGGAAAACATTGCACCCCCAACTACGAAAGGCCAGTGGAGAGAACCCCGTAAAAATATACTTAACAACCTCGACCAGCTTGTTCACGGGGCTTACAAATTGAAGAGCTGGGTTCGGCAGGTGTGGGAAAAGCCCCGGGCCTCTCGAAAAGTAATCGCATAATATATCCCCCACTCCTTCCTCCTAACTTTCGCTCGGTTCAGCCCGGAGTTCGTGTGTGCCAATCTCACCGTGGCATGGGTTTTCGTAACCGTTAGGAATCTGTTTTAATCAGTAGGTCCCGATATCATTAGCTCTCATGTTGCAATAGTACACTGTAGATCCCCAAACCAAACCATTTCTAAGAATACTATTACATAATCCCAGTAAATACGTACAAGCACAATGTTACCTGTGACCCTCTTTGGTATGATATTAAATACCTCGGCCGTCTCTACCGCATTTCTCATCTGTGCATCGAATTTGGTATCGATGGTCTCTCATATGTGGATTTCTATAACGGCCAAACATTTTTGCAAACTTTATGCACAGTTTTTGGTCTTTCTTAAATTATAATTACATTTATTTCAAATTTCAACCTTCATATATATTTATACCAGCAATAAATTATATTTCTGGTATAAATATAATTATATATCAGCAATAAATTTAAAGGATGTATTATACGTTACCACAGGCATTAAGTTATTTAAATATTTCATTTATTGTAGCATGTCGAAAGAAAAATGTATATAACATACAATCAACAAGGTAAATGTGGGGAAAAAAAGTTCCCTCTCTGTCATAACCTTACCTTCGATCCATTTATCCTGACTAAAAATATCTCATTGTTTGTCCGAATTACCATGCAAAAGTTCATCGATATCGGTACAGTCATTTAGAAATGCATAGCGGACATTCAAAGAATGTTATATAGATAATTTAACCTGATTTAATTATTTTAACATACGATTCGTTAGAATGATACATAAAAAACATAAATTTTCCATTTTTAGTAATTTTTAATCATTTTCTTAAAGTTAATACTAAACATTCATCTTTTTATTTACTAATAATTTTTGCCAAGTGTTTTGCTTTGCATTTTGCTTATCTTGACATTTTCACCTGAAGATCTTAAAGAGAAAAAAAAAAGTCAGGAAAAAATATCACTTCCACTCTTTCGCAAAAATTACTTGAGTCGGTGCTGAAAGTATTTTTCTAAAAATGATTCTACTACTAGAGTGTAGAACCCTCTCTTCGGAAAAAAAAATGCTCCCCAGGAAAAAAAAAGAATTTAGAAAATGATGACGGTAGAAAAAAATGAAGTTGAACATTTCCAATAATTTGTATCCTAAGCATTTTTTTCAATTTCACATTCCAGAGTTTTAATATGAGTTTTATAAGCACATAAAAATTTCATAAATATAATTTCAAAGTATGTAATAGACGTAGAATTTAATTAAATTTAATACGGAAACCTAGACTTTCTTTTGTCGTCCACAAAACTTTTGCTTTTTGCAGTTAAACTACAATAAATGAGATTTAAATTTATATAAAGCATTATATTTCACATAAAATAAGGAATCTTGAGAATTTTTATAAAAAAGAAGAAATAACACTATTGAAAAAAAATTTTTTTTCTATAAATTTTAAAACTCACTTTATGGGAAATACAAATGGGGTTTTTTGGCATTTAAGTTCAGATTTCAGAAGAAAAAAATTCACCTTTTTTATTCACAGATATTTAAAAAAAATTACAACATTCCTTTAATGATGCCACATTTTGTATATCTATGGAATTATAAGTCCCGAATCTCGCACGGAATTAAATATAGCAAATAAGTAAAAAAATATTTTTTATTTGTGATGTGAATATAGTTTTATTTTATATAAACATTGATATTACATTTTAAAACTCATTCATGGGAAAACATAAATGGTTTATTAACGTCGAAGAAAATTTCGCCATTTTATTATTAAAAAAAATTATTTATTTCTTCTTATGACTTGTTTAATAATGCCACGTTTTATATGTAAAAAATAATAAATCAGGATTCCGGCCAAAAATTCAAATACACCAAATAAATAAAAAAAATCGTCAGAATTTTTGATTCAAATAAAAATAATTTTGTATTGCAATTTCGACCTCAAATGAAAAAGTTCTCCATTTTTTTTTTCATTATTCATCGAGAAATAAAAATTATTCTTTTGACATTCACTTAACCCTTTGACAGTTTCATTTTTTCCAAAATTCGGTAAAAAGAAGTCACATTTTTTTTATTGCATCTTTTGTTCATTTTACATTTTAAAGTAAAGATGTGTTATTAAAATTAACATTTCTAATATTTTTAAGCATTTATTACAACTGTTTTTCTTTCTATGAAAGCATCATAGAACTGAAGTTTAGCTCATCGATATCCAAGTTAAATTTTGGAATTCCAGTGAAAGCAAATCTAGGAGTCGGATTCGAAGGATTATCACAATTAATTTTAAAAAATTGTCTTGCTTGACTGATTCATCTGTACTACTATCAGAGTCACTACTATCCAAGTCATCTAGTAAACTTTCGCTACTATCATTTATAGATAATTCAGTTTCTGATTCCGAGTCACATTTCGAATCGCAAGAAATTAGCTCCATACTCTCTGAATTATCCATTATTTAAAAGTAAAAATGTATTATTCAACTCTTACATCAATAAAATTATCAGACGGTTAGTAAAATATAACCAGAAAGCTATACGCTGAAAGATAACAATTCATCTTCTGATACAAAACATCTATACGAATAATTTGTAACTAAAATTGGAAAAAATACGGCCGAACAGTGCAAGCGAAATAGAAATCAGATTGCCCGTACGTCTTACGGGTAGATCAGTAAAGACCCGAAAGTTGTGCTCGCACGGCGTAAGGGCAAAACAGGTAAGGGATTAATGATCCCACATTCTGTAACCATAAATTATGGATTTCGTAGAGAATTCAATTTAAGGCAGTTTCATGCAGCATGGCACATCTCAACTCATGACGTGTCTAGCTTTTATTTTAAACAGAAATATTGGTATTAGCATAATGGTTGCCTATTGGCTATCGTAAACATGGAAATGAGTGTGAAGGGCATTAAAGTGACTTGTGACATTGAGTGAAATCGCTCTATAGAGCAAAAGCAAAATAAAAAATTGTCTGCATTTGTGATTTAATTTAAAATGACATTTTATGTGACTATTGTCTGAAATGTAATGAAATTAAACTATTTGGCAGCAAAAAGTTGGCAAAGTACTGTCATATTATAAATTAGTTTTTTTTTGTTTTGATTTCGTCATTTCCACCTACTCCTGAGACACGTAATTGTTTCTAACAACTTTAAACAAACATTTTTACATGTCTGAATAACTATTGTAAGGAACAAGAGTAGGCAGCAGAAATACATTTAATTCGAGATATTTTGTGGCATATAATTCAGATATCTATTTTTATATTTCCTTTTATCTGTGACAGTCTATCTCTGCTGTCAGTGAGATCACAAAGACGAAGGTCTTAATTGAATAAAAAAAGAGATTACGCCGTGAAACAACAAATTAATTAACTTAACAGAAAATATTTTTAAACACACAAAGAAGGCAAAACCGGCACACAAATAAAAAAACCCACACAACAAAAATTTCATAGACAAAAAAGCGCAATATTAGAAAAAAGACTAGTGCCCTCTTAATAAAAGTTCCTGTAAAAAATATTTTTTTTTTTTTTTTTTTTTTTAAAAATGAACAGATTATTTATAAAATTTCACAATATTTAAAACACAAGTTTTAATAACCACGTTCTACAATATTAACGTTGGAGAAAGAAGACTATTTTATCAATAAAATTCATCTTTATTTTTTTTATTTTTTTTAAGATATAAGATTAAAAGTATGAACACAAAAAAAGGAAAACACAGCAAATAGGAAATCTATAAAAATGTTCTAGATATGTACTAAATGAGAAATATACTGCCAACCTATCAATTAGATCTTTTATTTTTAAAATGACTAAAAGTATACAAGAAAAATTTAATAATTCTTTAAACTAATGCAAATTAACTTGAAACGTTTACATCAGAGTAGTTATTATTACATCGCGACAAGAAGATAAAAAATAATTTTTTAAATTAATCATTTTTTATGTAGATTAGAGAGGATTAAAGATTATTTTTAAAAGAAATATAACAAGTAGCCCAATCGGCATCTTAAAATGATAAAACATAATTAAACTGATACAGAAATCGAATATTTTCGTTATACCTAATCTAGTTGAATTACCCATAGAACGATATTATGTTGAACATTTTTACTATTGGTATATTTCCAAGACATTTATTTAGCGACAAAAGCCAAATCTACATAACTTTTAATTCAATTGTATTTTATAATAATTTTTGCGGATTGTATACCCCTAAATTGCAATCCTGTTTTTGTAATTTCACGACTTTGCTTTCTTATTTCTGAAAAAAAAAAACGCAAACACAGAGACAGACAGACAGAGAGTGAATGAGTGAGTGAGAGAGAGAGTAATTATTGGGAATAAACAAGTTTTGATTAATTTACTTCGTTAATCTCATTTTGAAAACACGTTTAAATAATTTCATTAATAAATTTGATGATTTTTAAATGGATATACTGTGTTGATTAAATTGAAGGATACACATATTATAACTGAAATATGCTTAAAATTACAAACATATTATTCATTTTAAATTAAAAAGCATTCTATTGAACAACATATCCTTCAATCTGAAGATAAGAAAGAAAATCTGAAAAAAAAATCTGAAGAAAAAAAATCAATATCTACTCTAAAGAAAAAAAATATTCGAAATTTATTTTCTTTAAAGTGAATAATTCTTTCTATAGAATGTTCTTATTTTATAGTGAATATTTTTGAATTTTATGTAGTTAATAAAATTCAATTTAATTATTATGAAACCATATCGAATTTAGGCTTTATGCATCATCGAAATAATTAATGATATGTTAAATATTCTTTCGAAATGAGATTAAATAATCATATGAAAATTTTATTATGAAAATTGTAATTTTATTTTAAACTGAATCATTTAAATGTACTCGATAATTCGATACGTGTTTTTGGTAAACTTGTGGGTTTTTTGTAGAATGTCTTTTCTTGAGATTTAATGTTTTCTTTATAGAATGTGTAACTTAGAGTGGATAATACTTTCTTTTCTATAAAAATTTATATTTGTATTGAATGATACGTATTTTCTAAAGTATGTTTTTTAGAGTGAACAATATATTTTTTCTATAATTTCAAATTTCTGTCATCTAAATTATTTATAAAATCCAGAACACTTTTTTTGAAAATGAGATCAACAAACTAAGTTCATGAATACTATTTTTAAGTGCTAAGGAAATTTAATTTTTTTAAACTTATGCGATGATTCCACAAGTTTATTTTTTTTATTTATTTTTTTTTTGTAGATTAAATATAGATCTATCTTTGTATATGTATTTGATTCCATTGGGCTGTTTTATAGATGTTATATTTTCTATGCTAACAAGGTAGAAATTTAACTCCACTTAATGTCAATCTTAATGTATTAAATAAATTATTCCTCTTACTTTCTTATATACATATGCGGATACCATTTAAACAAATTTCGATCTTGGGTCTTAGAGCTTACGATCAATAACATTAGCATTTACGAAGTGCATTATAGTTATAAATAATCAAAGATGCCAGCATCCCATAAACGAGAATCTATTGAGGGGGTAAAACGAAGATATATGGTAAGTAAAGCGTTAGCACAGCGGTTTTCTTCAGATAATGGGATGAGAAGGATTGTTCCTTCATTCTTCCGTAGAAGAAACTTGGAGGCCTACTTAGACTGGGCGAAGCCATTATCACACTTTTTTTTAATTCTCGAGTTTATTTTTATTCTCCAGTAAAATAATGGGTTTTAATTTTCTATCCACCTTGAAATGGTACTCTGGCATTATTATAGACAGTTCATTATTCTCTCTCTCTCTTTCTCTCACTGTTGTGTGTTTGTTCGTTCGTTCTAAATTGTGTTTTCTACATAAAAGAAATTGATTTATTGACTTTAAAAAAACTGTGCATTAAGGGGTTAAACCATTTCACTGATATCCAAATTTCGGTACGAAAAATTTCTAAAACATGAGTCTAAAACCATTGCAGTAGACGGATGAATTAATACCTTTCAGGAAAAGTTGGTTTAAAAACAAATTCACTTAGAGCTTGAACATTTCCCAACGTTAAGGTTAGCTCCTAAAAGCAAAGTTTTAATCCTCTCCAGCAGAATGTTGGGCGAATGGTTAGGGCACTGTTCTTCGGTACGAGAGTTCGTAGGATCGAATCCCACTTTAGCATATATGTTCGTAACCGTTCGGAGTTGGCTTTAAGCAGTAAGTCCCGGTCTCATTAGCCGTTGTGTTAGAAAAAAAGTAGATCTTACCACTCCAAACTAATCAATCCTCCCCAACTATCCTGACGTTCCTTCGCTTCCATAACTTCTCTCCTCACAGTTTCAAATAGCAGTAACGTTCTTTGCAGCCCCAGTTCGGAGGGCCCATTTACAAGATTGTTATTGGTGTACTATCCTTATTTGCTTGGATCCGATTTCCTACCGAAACTGCAACCCCGAGATTTATGTTCTGGTAACTAGCACTTCCCCTAATGGAAAAAAATACACTTTTCCCCTGTGATTAGCAACTATCTAAGTATGCTGAAATATTTTTATTCAATTCAATGCTCCCGCACTTTCACTAAACTGTTTGTTCAATGTGTAATATATTTATGAATCACCAATTTTACTTTGCTTGAGTTTGGGCAGATATATTTAAACACTCTAATTATCTTGTTTTCCCCTTAAACCGCATTACTGAAGCTTCTTAATATTATGCCAACTCATATCAATATCTATATGATTATCTCCCAGTAAATTCTGAACTAGAGGACTTGGCATAGGAAGTTTTCTTATCACTTCCTGTGAGTAGTTCTGTGAGATTGAACTTTTAATAATTTTCTAAAAATTGTAATATAAATAAAATATTCGCTTACTGCAGCATTCGGCAGTATACAATAATAATTATATATATATATATATATATATATATATATATATATATATATATATATATATATATATATATATATATATATATATATATATATATATATGGCTTCGAACCGGAACTGAACCGAAAACGGAAAAAACCGTTGTTTTGGTCGGAACGAAAACCGGAACTGAACCGAAAAAAATATCGGTTTATTTCGGTTCGATATATCTTTCAGTCATTTTGTTATTGTTACCAACTTATCAATATTTTCTAATTTAACGTCAACTTTATAATTACATATCCGCACTTGTATAAGATTGCAATGGTGGTTTTGGCAGCTCCAGCTACACAAGTTAGTGTTGAAAGAGCGTTTTCAGGTTTGAAATTTATTCTCCGAGACAACAGAAGTAATCTCAGTGAAACCACGTTAGAAGATATATTAATAATTAGAGGCAATTTTCATATGTTAAATAAATAATATATTTTTTACATAATTATTGCAAGGCCAAGCGCACGATGTGAGAGTCAAACGACGAATGTGGGTAATCATGAACCTAGTTGTCAAATGCGATTTTGATAATGGATAACAATGCCAATGCTCGCCGCTCTTATCGTACCTGCTGTTTGTATCAATTCACATAGTGTACCAATTAAAAAAAGAATAAAATCTTCTAAATTTTGATAGAATTACATTTTTTGTTTATGATAGAATTATATTTTTAGTACAAATAAGAATATACATAAAATGAAATTATTAATTTGGAACTGAAACAAAAACAGTTATTTTTGGCGGAGCGAAACCCGGAACTGAACCGAAAACCGTTATTTTTGGCGGAGCGAAAACCGGAACTGAACCGATATTAATTTTTTAGTTGAACCGGAACGAAAACCGGAACAAAAAAAATTACGGTTCGAAGCCCTGGATATATATATATATATATATATATATAGATATATATATAGATAGATAGAGATAGATATAGATATATATATAGATATATATATAGATATTATATATATATATATATATATATATATATATATATATATATATATATATATATATATATATATATATATATATATATATATATATATATATATCAATGTTAGTCGTACAAAAGGTGACTAACATGCAAAAGCTTAAGCTGCATAGGAGCGTAAAATCTGCAATGCTTTGTAATCACAAGCTTAACTACTACAGACAGCTGCTAAATTTCCATATAACACTCGGTAAAAGACACGATCAAATATATCCGTAATTAAAGTGAACCTATCGAATGAATTCTAATGTATGAAGTCATAAAGATGTTGTATGGAAAGATTTTAAATTTTATTTTCCCAAGAAAGATCTCAGGTGAGAGAGACTGGAAGGGCATTGCCTAGGATAGGACCACATGATGTTGACTGATTGGGATGTC
>CM063505.1:6319978-6329978 GCA_032207245.1 Pardosa pseudoannulata
AAAATGAGATGCCAGAATAACCTCTGTTTTCAATATTTGATCATTCTTGCATGGGCTGACTACCACAATGTATCCAGCATGAATAACTATATGTTTGTAGTGGATATTATCATCCATTACATATATATATGTAATGGTTATTTATACACGGAGAGAAAGAGATCCAAATACATATGCTCATGTACATATATATATGCATACAAATATATATATATATATATATATAATATATATATATATATATATATATATATAAAATATACATACATACATACATACACGCACGTACGCACACACACACACACACGGCGTGTGTCCAGAAAACACACAATCACGGATATATATGTATAAATACAAATAAATATATACATATCTCGAATTAATATATACATATCATAGTCCTCGATTTGACGGACAGCGCGTACGTTGCTTAACCGGTAAACAATACACACATCGATAATAGTAATGCAAACACACACACGCACACACCAAAGTTGTTTATGTTAATACTTAACCCCTTAACGTGCACGCTCTAGTTAACTCGAGTGCGCTAAACTGGCCAAACTGTGCACACTCGAGATAATTCGAGAGGCGTTGTACTTTACGATGCTATAATTATTCACACTCGAATGCAGTCGAGGATTGAAAATAACAATGCGAAAGCAAATAAAACAATCGTTTTATTGATATTTATCATTTACAGGGCATTGTAAACTATAACACTTACTTATTCAGGTATAAAATATATAATTTTTCTAAATTCAACTTTCTAAACTGTGTTTTTTGTATTAAAAAATTGTTTTTTTAAACTTTAAAAAAAACTCTGCTCTAAAGAGTTAATGCTATTTTGAGTTTGAACTGCATATTTAGAAAAATCCTTCTCCTTTAAAACGAATTAACTGAGGTAATTGGAGAATTTCGGACATTATGAAATAACAGTGGGTCCGAAATTGAATACCTGGAACACCTGGTTTTTTAAGGAGAGTGATACGGGGAATATTATTTTCTGCAGAAAATGTGCATATTTTCCACTTAACTGCCAAGCAATTATAACCCCTCTCTTCCAAATTGGTTCATCACCAGAAGAAATCCATTACATTCCCCATTAGGGATTCATTATTTACGTCCCTATTCATCAAGACTTTTGGTGATATTTAGCACGCATAGACAAGACAACAACAGTATCTACAATTTGTTCATTCAAATCGATTTAAGTTGTCAAGCGAAATATCTTTAATCAGCCTTTTAAAAAGTCGATAATCTCAGATAGTGATTACCCTAGAAATCTGTGGTCTACAATTGCAAGACTGCGTACAAGCCTAAAAATATCTCTAGGTAACGTTAGACCCTATCCCACCTTCAGAAATTGTTCAATTACTAATGACTACATATGTAACTCCCAAGCCATTATAGTCTCTCTTCCATTTCGGTTCACACCAGAAGGAATTATCTACAGCCATTAGGATCCCGAACTTGCGACCGTTCTCATCAAGCAGTGGGGGACGCATAGACAAAACAGCTGCAATTTCTTCAATATGCTTATTAAATTCGAGATCCTTTTATAAGCTAAATAACTTCAATCAGCGTTTTCGAAAGGCAATGATCCTTTATCTTAATCACCCTACATATATACCGTCTGCTATTGCAAATCTACTTACTGGCATGAAAATATATACAGCCAATACTAGATCCTATCCCATCTGCAAACCACATGTATAACTGCCAAGCCTTTATAGCGTCCTTCTCTTCCAACTGGGTCACCACCAAAAGAAATTCTCCTGAGTCATCGGCTCCAGAACTTACGATTCGTTTCATTAATATTCCTAAAATATTTAGCCAACATACACTAGATAATAACAACAAACGGAATATACTGTTATTGCCAGATTACAGATTACCGGATCAATATTATGGGGATTAGCTCTGATCCCTTGTGTCGTGGCTGCAGTCTTGAGGATGAGACTGTTCGCCACATTTTGTGTGATTGCGAGTATTTCTCGGCTGTAGGTCTGAGCACCTTCTTGAGTCATGGGAGCTGCAGGACATCCCTGTCAGTTGCCTGCCGAGATTTGCCTAAGTTTGTGGCCTTTTCTCTTAGTAGCTCTTGGGTCGTGTTTTGTTCTTCTTGGGTTTTGGTATAATAGACCTGTGGTCGCAGTGCCCTGGTCTTGGGGAATCCCCCAAAAGCTGCCCTAAAGGCGAATTCATTCATTCATTCATCGATTACCAGATTGTTGATGCTCCACTGTAATGTCATTCTGTATGTAAAGAATGGGGTAATAGATGGGTTTTATTGAATATTTTTGGTTGGCTGGTGTTGTGTCCGATTAAGAGTCACATGACTTGTCATGGAATGAAGGATCTGATTCTTGGAGAGAATGAATTTCAAAGAGTGGGTCCTCGTCCTTTAGGCAGGGCTCGTCGAGCAATGACCAAGTACAAGCCTTAAACTGCTATCTCCAGAGTTATCGTTTGAATCATTTTGGTAATATTAAATTTGAACCTTTTAACCAGAAAATATTACAGGAATTAGAACCACATTGACTCTGTGAAACTTCACCCTGTGTGTTTAACCGAAGCCCGAAGGGGGATATTCATATTTCTAAATTTGTTTCGCCAAACGATGGCCGAATGCTTAGGGCGCTGATCATCAGTAACGGTGTTCATGAGTTCGATTCCCACTGTAGCATGGACGTTCGTAGCCGTTTCTAATAGGCTTTAAGCAGTTGGTTCTCATTAGCCCTCGTGTAATATAAATATTGACCGTAGATCTCCAAACTTAACCAAACCATATTTGTTTCGCATATTCATCAACCATTAAATTAAGATTTTTTTCTACTTACTTTTAATTTTACTAAATTTTAAGAAAGTTTATCTGCGTATAAAAAAAATGTATAATGTAATTTAGAAGGCAAATAATCAATATGCAATGAAATTAGCTTACAAAGGAATTGTAATGTTATTCCTTTCATATAGTTTAGGCAGTCGTAAATAGCAACGTCTACGAAAACAATGTAAAAATATAGAGAAAAATTTGAAAAATATATTGATTTCCACTTCAGCGACTCTCTGAAAATATAGGAAAGAGGAAAAAAAATACTTTTTCGTGTTTACACAAAATGCTTTTGACATAAAATATCCTCTGGAGCAAAAGACCTATTTTCGAAAATCTTTGGTGAAATTCTTTTGGGGATTCGAAACCCTTCTTTGCTTTTGTAATAAAGCAATGCATGCCTGCCTTTTGATATTTACGTAGACGAGCGCATGCATACCACTGAGTTTTATTATGTATGGCTTTTAGTGTAGATCGGTTGGATGTGTATTTTTTTTTATTAAAGCAGACATTGTTAGGTTGGGTAGTTTGAAGCGCTACAGTTAAGTTTTTGCTTCACGAGGGCTAATGAGACTTGGAAACTTGAAGACGTTTCCGAAAAGCTACAAACACACATGTCATCTGCGAGACTCAATCACGTGAAATCAACTACCAAAGAGCAACGCTCCACTCATTCCCTGATTCAGATAGGTCTCGTTTTACTGCTCCTAACTTATTATTAACTTTATCCATGCCATCAGTGAGGTCTTTTTCCAATTCATCTTATTCCTGATCCTTTAAATTGCAAAACGACCTTTTACAAAATTATATTTTACAAGTAGAAATGTACAATTTACTTATTTCTACAAAATAAAGGAAGTATTGTAATTTCATTTTTTTTCGGCAACTATAATTTGGCAAATTTTGTTGATAGTTCACCTGATAGTAAAACGACGTAAATTACTTTTTGGGAATACAGTGTTACCTCGCCATTTCGCCCTTCATGTTTTGTGACTTCAGTGCTTCGCGGATTTCCCCAAAATATTCATTAAAAGGTAAAAATGAAAAATACAACCATGTCGGCTGTCGCATTTGGAAAGGAGCGTTGTCTCATGTTGATGCGCAAGGGAGAAGGATCCTTGCATGTCAAAGAGATGAGTTAACTCGGAGTACATACCACGGGCTCTTAAGATGACAAAATCTGCAAGTGAGGAAGAAAATGAAGAGGAAGACGAAGAACAAACTGAAAAGCGTTACCTTACCCTGGAGAATCTGCAACAATTGTGCGACATGGCCAGAATTTGCACAAAACATTGACGACAATAGGATTCGAGCTGTCGGGTTCAGCAATCGCGTTGACGGGGTTATGTCCTTGTACAGGGGAATTTTGAAGGAAAAGGGAAAACAAAGACAACAATTACCCATCACCATGTTTTTCTTTCCCCCCGGTTCTACCGTCAGCGCCTCCAACAGAAGAGTCTCCGAGTGAGCCTAAAACGTCAACAAGTAAGAGCCTCTCTCCGACACCAACACAAGACTCTTCACCTCTCTCAGAAAACAATGTTGATGAATGTTTATTACTCTATAAGGTTTTGTAATGAACCTTATCAATTAGCACTGACACGTTTCAGTAAATACGTATACTGTTGTAATTTTTGTCTTAAATGTGTAAAGTATAAATACTGTTTACATATTTAAAACATTCGTGTACCCGCATACATGAAAATCCTTAGGGTCAAATCCTACTTCGCGGTTTTTCAGCTTTCGCAGAAGTTTCTAGTGCCCATCAACATAGAAAAACGAGGGATCACTACAAACGTAAAATTAAAGAAACCTAACAATTCATTTTTCTCATATACAAATTTTTCGCATATGCAAATGTAAAGAAATATCATAAATTCAACTTGAAACACTATTTTTAACAAATTAGGTGAATGAAAATATAAAGAAATGTACCATTTTAAAGAAATTAAGACAGAATTTGTAAGCATTAATTAGGATTAAATTAATTTTAAAGATTGCATTATCATAATTTAAACAGTGGGGAATGTATCTTGACATTACTATCACCACTTGGCAAGTCCACAAAATCATCAAATTTGGCCACAAAAACGGGGACGTGCTAAGTGCATCTCTGTAGTTCAAAACTTCAACCTTCAGATTTCAAAAAACAATTCACTTTGACTATGCCAGTAAAGATATCGTTATAAATCTATTAAACTACAGCATCTTATCTCACGTTGAAACAGGATAAGTTTAATGGAACTGACTACATTAAAATGATTATTTTCTGAAAAATTTCGAAAATGACTTCGCTACTTCATATTTTAGGTCTCCGAATCTGCTTTTATTTTGTTCCTCTGATAACTAGAACATAAACTATGTGTAATTTAATAAAACTAAAAGTGGTATTTAGAAGTCCGAAAGGAAGGTAGGTGTTTCCACCCTGTATTGATTCCTTAGGTGATTTTGTTAGAATAAAAAGAATTTACTTACTTTTGATACGATTAATTCCGTCTGACAACAGAGATCAAAATTTGGTTGCTGTAATTGAAGGTCACCTGAAATGTGTATGCCAAGAAATTTATTTTTCCGGTATTTAAGTTCACAATAAATTGGATTGATCAAACATTTTCGCAAGAATCTAAATTTAACGTAAGAATCAACCTCTGGACTTCGCGGCAATACATAAGCTCTATCTATAAATCTGCAGTTTTATTAGTATTTGAATGAAATATGTATACATGTATTCCAATAATTATAAAACTGCTGGACAAGATAAAAGCTAAACAGCTGGCAGTAATAAAATTGCAGTCGGTCGACATTGTAGAGAATGGCACAGGTCTAATTAAAACTTTATTTCAGAGCTTCTGAACGGACATCTTTACTAGTCAACGGCAGACAAGAAAAAGACACAAAAATCCCTCTGTTCGAACAGAGGTGCACCCAAGAGCAAGGACAAAGAATTTTCCCACTTACTAAACGAGTTTAAGCGTAAGATCAGGAAAAACGCGGACCCATTCGACAGCTGGAAAACGTGTAGAATAGACAGAAAATTTACATCTGTAGGACAGAAAGCTTTGGAAAATGTATCGAAAGAATTTTAAGTCGAGGACATTTAGAGGCTGTGAAAAAGATTTTAAGGAATTGGAGAGGGAGAGAGGAGGTTTTTAAGGAAATATGAAATTAAATAATTTTGATATATTTCATACATATATGTAATATTTAGAAATTATTACATTCAAAATATATCTTTAAGTTTCTTCTCTTCCCATTCTCATTATTTTACATATATTATCCGAGCCACAAAATCTCCGAATTAAATATGTGTTCGTTGCTTAAATTCATTCACACCAATCTACCAAAGCTAAGTCTGAAACAAATGCTCATTTTTTGTCTACTCCCTTCCCAATTTTAAAAGTCTCAATAAAATGGTTCTCTTTTTCCATAATCTAAGTTCCTACCTGAATGTTAATAAGATTGTTTAAGCTGCTCTATCTTGGGAAAGATTTCGTCTCATCTCTCGCTTTGGGGGAACTTTCTAATTGAAAAGTGTTTTCATTTATTATTCATTTCACTGTTCTTATCAGAGAAAGATTTCTTTTCTTTAAACAAAGTTTCGCTACGGACTGACTCTACAGTTATTTTAATGGCACGACTGCATGTTTCTTACTCATTCATTGTCCAGTAAGCCCGGGCAATTAAAAATGATAAGGGCTAAATTTTCAATTCCACTCGGCGAATTAATTTCGCTGCTATCTATTTGTCTGTCTGTACACACACACATATACATATACATATATATACACACATATATACATATATATACACATATATATATATATATACGCACATATACACATATGCATATACACATACACACACATTCCAGCCGGCAATATAGCAGATGCTTGCTAAACACGGCTACTAAGCTGTTACTCATTTAGCATTACCCGAGGTACACGTGTAGCTTAAAGAATGCGAGAGATGTGACTAACATTACCCCGGTGAATCCTCGTCATTTAGAATCAAGAACCAGCCAAGATACCCCTGCCATCTCTTGATGAACTTGGAAAACTTGCGACCAGGAATCCTTTTAACATGTTCAAACCACCCTTTTATTGAACACGACGGATTTTGGGCCGAATCGAGCCTCCAACTCATAAGCGTCGGGTTATGGGATGGATACTTTTGTAGGCTGAGCTATCGTGGCTCTTAAATAGCTTTAAATCAAAATGCAACATTCTTCCATGATACTTTTCCTATTTTACTGAAATAAAATGCTATAATATATTATAATTACCATAATATGTAATATGAAGGAAATTCAAATATATTTAGATATATTACAGAATGTCTATCTTAATTATAAATTTTTATTTTGAAAACGATGGCTGAATGGGTAAAACGCTGTTTTTCGGTACCAGAGTTCATGGGTTTGAATCCCAGTACTGGAATAGACCTTTGTAGCCCATTGAAAATAAATTTAACACTAAGTCCCAGACTTTTTTGTAGCCGTTGTGTAACAAAAAAGTTGACCGTAACTTTCGAACCAAGAAAAATCTATAGATTTGTGTACAAAATTGCCTTTTCCTCTAAACTTAATAATTATTTTGTGAATAAATTATATATTTTCAGTTCCATTCTACAAGGAGTGTAAAATTTTATGTGTTAAATAAATGCAGTTTGTGTTTGATAAAAGGTCTCCAAACTTTTAACAGTCCCCTTATGTTGTACAGCAAAAAATAGGTTGTATAGTTTAATAATCAAGTAATTTGCTATCCACATCAAATTTTTTAGTTTCGCTCAATTTGCTATGTTATGTGATTTCATACAACAAATTTGGCTTAACATTATGTAATATGTACTATAAAACATTATGTATATTTCGTAGACGAAACATTTTTCCTGATGAAAAACACAATCTCCGTTATTAGAGAGCGAGAGGTAATACAGTGTTAAGTACACCGCGATGTGTACAGTCAGGTATTGTATGTCGACAGAAAAAGAAAATTGTTTTCAGTCAACGCATTACTGGAATGAGTCGATCCATAAGGAGGCCTTCTTTTTATCCATTCGAGATAAAAAAAGGACCAGAATCTAATTTTCTAAGAGTTTTTTCGAGGCGAATTTCTAGAAGAAAAAGATTGAATGTTGCTTTTAGGCCATTAGTGCGGTAAAGGGAGAATTTATTTTATATTACTGATCTATTTTTTTACTTTCTTTTAGGCAAAATATAAACTGGAAGTACATGGAAACCTCCCCTCGAGTATTTCATTCTTTTTCGTATTTCACAGTATAAATAAAAAATCAGACTAAATAAAAAGATGTAGCACCGAATTATTTTCCGTTTAAAATTCATTTTGCACCACATATGTTATACAAGAGTATTAAATGTATATATAATATGGGATTTACAGGGCAGAGAAAATGTTAAGAAAATACGAAAGGATCATAGTTTTTTACTAACTTATTTTATACGCTGAAGTTTCAAGAAAAACCGACAATTTAAAGTAACTACCCCATCATTTTAATATTTGTCGAGTCACTGCAGCGTTTTTAGATGACTTCTGCTTAGAAATTGTGTCTAAAGTAGTATAAACGTTATAGTCGAAATACTATCATACTAGGAGACGGGGAGCGTATACAAATTTAGATTTTATATTTTTACGAAAAATGAATTTTCAAACTTGAAATTGCAATAAAAATGAATGTTTATCTTATTTGAGGAAAAAAGCCGATCTATCACTTACCGATGTACCCTGTATAGACGTGGTACAAAACCTAATCCATATATCAAGTATACGATTGCAGATTTTGGTTGAATTTGGAGCGCTACAGGCCTACTGTTTTGCTACGCGAGAGTTACTGAGACCGGGACCTACTGCTTAAAGAGAATTCCTAAAGGATATTAAGGCCAAATAGTAGAGCACTACTCTTCGGTATCGGATTTCGCTGATTTGAATCCCACTGATGGCATGGATGTCCAAGCTTCTCTGAATCGGCTTTAAGCAGCATGTCACTGTCTCTTTACCCCTCGAGCAAAAAAGTAGACTGTATCGAACCAAAACAAAAAATTATGATCATACTTGCTAAGAGCGGGATTGGAACTCACAAACTCTACCGAATAGTTGCGTCCTACCTATTCGACCATCATTCGGTCTCGATAATTGGAAAGACGTGTAAAAATAATGGCATATAATGTGTCGTACACTATGTATAAATTCTTGTTGTTATATAAAAATATTATTTTAAATATTTGTTGTAAGTATATGGAGGAGTAATTTCAAGACGTTTCTAAAATAAGACTTAGGAGATTTCCAGTTCTATCAAGATTGTTCAAAAATCTAAAAATATTTTCATTTAAATGTGACCTGCGAATAAGCAGTATCGTTATTTATGTGCGGTAACAAGAACTTCGGTGAATTTAATACGATGGAGGCTCAAGCAACTTGAAAATAAATTCCACGTCGAACTTTCCAGGAGCTTAAAAACATTGTTTACTCGACTTTGATTTTGCAACATATATTGTTCTTCCCGACCGACTTCTTGAATTTTGAGTTGAATATTTTATGACTTGCCTTATTCTGCTCGAAATAAATTTCTATTCTTTCGAATTCGCACCTGGATGATGTGTTTGATTTTTATTTTGCGAGACAATCTGTTTTGAACGATTTGCTCTGAAAAACAGAACATCGTAAAAATTGGGGAGAAGGAGAGAAAGTGTTTTGATATATTGGCTGCTAAATTTCAATATGTAAGCAAGGTTTTCTATTTTGAAAACCCGCAATGCGATTGTTGTTCCCGGTTGCTATTTTAATAAGCTCGAGGCCTAGCGTATTTGAAAGCCCACTGAGCTTTTTTCGATATGGTTAATAACTGAGCATATGTCTCTACATTTTTAATTTTTTACACTTCGTATTAAAGGATATAAAGATATTTATTGAGTGTGAAAATATTGAAACAAGTGTAATTCTTTTTTAAACTAGTTAAACCTTTTGTTTATTCGGTGCAAAAAAAAATTATACTAATAATTTTTACTACATTTTCAGAAAAAGAAATTATTAATTCTAGCATGAATAAATTTTGAACCCCAGTAGCTCAATAGGGAAAGGTCATTGATAACCAGAGTATTGCAGGGTTTGGACTTGAGCCATCCAAATATCCACCTTGTTCATGAAAGGCACG
>CM063505.1:6334978-6367478 GCA_032207245.1 Pardosa pseudoannulata
TAAAATTGATTACAGATTGAATATGTGTATGTAATGAAATATACCAATCTATGATGAAAAACTGGAGAAGAAAATATTTCAGAACATACCCTCCAACAACTCTTTTAAAACGTTTCTCTAATTCTGTTTATCATTAGTTATTTTGTGTTTATTTCATTACTGCGAACCTTACTGAGGCGAAAAACCTTTTGAAAGGGAGAACTTGCTTTCTTCGGTGGGCATTTCAAATTAATTAACCCTTTCTCCAATAAGTGCGTCGGTATTTGCCCGGTAATGAATAAGCCATTGCAATTTCTGGAGTACTCCGATATTTTGTGCCGAACAAATTAAACTGGTAAAAATAGTTGTTTTCGACCGCGAATCATCTGCTGTTAGGGGAAAGGGGCTGTACGCTACCTTTCAAATTTATAGTTCGGAATCGATTGGCGAGTGATGAGTGACTCTAAATGCTAAATTAAATCCGACATTTAATAGTCATTTCTCTATTTCTTTGGCGACAGTGGGCTTTATCTTTACTCATATTTGTCGACATTTTCTTTAGAATGTTACAGTCCTGTGTAACTCGTATTGCTTAAGCGTATACGTTTGGAATTGATTAACACTCTTCGGATGAATGTATATAATTATTTACGGTTTTAGGTTATTACGGTCACAATTTTGGGAAAGCTTTTATACGACGTTGATATCCACTTACTATAATTTGTGCTAACGATGCACAAATACGTTGCACATGGATGAGGGTGGTCAAAGAACCAACTGCCAAGAGAAAAGCTACCTCTGAGGTAACTCAGTACGTTATCCTCTGCTTTCTCGTAAGCTAATTTTACTTCCGTATTAATTATGAAATGACTCTCGGATTGAATAATTGATTTTGGGCTAATTTTAGGCAGAATATATATATGTGTGTGTGTGTGTGTGTAAATGTATGTAAATGTATGTATATGTATATATGTGTATGTATTATATGTACGTATGTGTATATACGTATATGTATATATATATGTGTATATATGTATGTGTATATATATATATATATATATATATATATATATATATATATATATATGTGTGTGTATATATGTATATATATATATGTGTATATATATGTGTATATATATATATGTATATGTGTATATATGTGTATATAAGTATATATGTGTGTATATATGTGTATGTGTATATATGTATATATGTGTATATGAGTGTATATGTGTATATATGTGTATATGAGTGTATATGTGTATATATATATGTATATGTGTGTATGTGTGTATATATATGTTTGTGTACATATGTTTACATATATGTGTGTATGTATGTACGTAATAGGCAATTTGACCTATAAAAAAAGGAAGAGAATCCATAATCCGTAATTTATTTGGGTGCTGTCGTTAGTAAAAACGCAGCTGAATGAAAAAACACAGAACTTTTGTAAGAAGAGAAATAGTTTATTTTAGCGTCCTTTCCGGAGGTTTCTAGCTGAAATTCCGTACATCGAAATTTCTACTTATGAACAAGCCAATCAGGGTTGATAATGGTTAATTAAGTGGTGACGCTTAGTGACGTGTAAAGCGAACTAGTTATATAAATGATTATGTAAGAAGAGGTTTGGTGTTTTTGAGGTAGTCAAGTAGATACAAAGAACGAAAGATAGTCGCAAAGTGTTGCTAGAAAAAGGATAGAATTGCTTGAAAATTATATTAAGATAGACATAATGATGTTGTTTAATTTTTTAGGGTAAAATATCATTACGTTCTGTCTCTCTCTCCATCTCTCCCTTTCTTATTCTCTTTCTCCCTCTCTCTTTTTCTATTTCTCTCTATTTCCCTCTCTATTTTTCTCTCTGTTTTCTTTCTTTCTCACTTCCTGTGTCTCTCTCTCTCTCTCCCTCACACACACACACAATGGGAGAGAGGGTGAGTTGTAATATCTTGTATAAGAGGAATTTTCTGCTCAAATTTGTTAAAGATTATATGAAAAGATTTCTCTGAAAGCATGTTGAAAGTCTCTTGTCCGCGTAATTAATGCGGCCGAAATACTTGCTCTTTCTTCATTAGGATGAAGTGAAAGATAACTTCTCAAACAAATTGCGTGCAATTAAAGTTTCAAAAGGAGACGGAAAAGCACAAGCTGTTGTCACAAGAAACAACTTACTGCAAATATTCATTTCGGAAGCCGAGAGCTCGGGCTATTTATTCATAGATAGCACTCTCGAGTACTCCATTCCCCCAAGAAAGGGAAATTTACTGCAAACTTTGTTCTGGAAGTATTGGGTTGTAAACCAAGAAATTATTTATGATGATGGAATAAGTCGTAGAAAACATAAAGAGCTTTTAAAGTTTGCTCGCAATCATTCCATTCCTAATGAAATGAGTCTTAAAACTTCTCCAGTGAATAACTGAATATGAATGTTTGTGTATATATATCTGGCTGTCATTGTGTGTTTGTGTGTATAGATAAGTATAAATCCATGCTTACGCACGCATATATATAAGCATTTCTTCATACATATATATATATATATATATATATATATATATATATATATATATATATATATATATATATATATATATATATATATATAATCTGTGTGTGTGATTGTGTGAGTGTATATAGATAAGTATATAATACATACTTACGTACATATATATATAAGCATTTATTCATACAAATATATATTTATAAACATATATACATATACTATATATATTTAGACACACACATATGTAGTTTATGTATATGTATATAAAGAAAAGTATATAACACATGCTTACACACACATATATATAAAAGCAATTATTCATACAAATATATATACATATATATACATGTTATGTTATGTTATATATATATATATATATATATATATATATATATATATATATATATGCGCCTTTTATTATTAATTGCATTGTTGAGAAAATTTTCCAGAAACTAAATATTGGAATATTTTTTCAGGATTTATATTAAAGTGACTATCAAAGTTCTACGGCAGGTATCTTCATACCACATAGAAGACGTTCTTGCTATACTCATACGTAAGTATACATCTCCCCCCCTATATATATATATCTTAAAATATATAGAGAAATATACGTATACACATATAATTTTGCGGAATTTTAACTTAAAAGAACTTTTAATAATCGAACATAAATTTATTGTAACGAATGAATGGTGTATATTATTTAAAAAACTATTAAAAGTCTACTGTCATTAAAAAATTCACCTCATTCTTGAATTTCTTTAAAAATACATTCTATAAATACAATTGACTGGTGCATAACTGTTTTTGTTCTATCTATATTCAAAACTGAAATATGTGCACCAAAGTGTTTCATTATTCTATTTTTTTTATGGATTGGAAAAAATAGGTTCTAAAATCATCATTCTTGTTTGTAACAGTTTTGGTCCATGTTTTTGCTAAGTAAGATGATCACATATAAAGGTTCACGTTTAACACAATTTTCCATTCTCTTCCATATATGGGTATTAGCCCTTTTGTAGCAAAACAGTAGATTGTAGTGCTCTAAACCAAACCAAATAATTTATGTGTTATCCCACTGATCTAATTTTATGTGGGTCATCGTCAAGGTACCTGCTTTCGAGCTCTGTGCTTTGTTTGACTCTCTTCGGCCCACTTTAATGAGACTCATTCTAGATTTGATTTAATTTCGAGTTTTACAGTTAAGTTTTTGAGACGCCGATGTTCATTCGACCGGATCTACTGCTCAAAGCTAATTATGAGTGGGAACAAGTATCCATGCAACCAGGAGAATTTGAGCCCACGGATTCCGATTCTCGAACGCAGATTCAGGTACATTCGATCATTCTTAGAAGGGAGTTTATTTAAAGCCAATGATTTTTTTAAAGATTATTGTGTTTTATGTTTACTTACCTCCTTAATAACAATTGAAGGGTTAGATGGCTATTCTTAAGTACCGCTGGTAATGCTTCTTATCCCCCTGCTGGCATGGATATTTATAGCCCTTTAAACTTTTAATACCCGAGTCTTTTTTTTCGAATCTATATCGATGCCTGTCTTAAATCAATATTATTATGGATTGCACAGGATAAAATAAATTTGAAGTTGTAACAATTTTGATACAGGAGTGAAGAGCTTCGTTTTAACACTTAGCTTGCGAGCAACGAATTTTTGCGTTTTTTGCAGTCTGTCACTGGAGAGCGGGTCAAGTAAAAATGCGTATTTATTAGATTTGTGGTGGATACCCGCTCACCACCACAAATCTACTAAATACGTATAAATATATGTATGTGCGACACTATATGCGTGTTGTAATAGTCGCGTCCGTCTCTGTCGATGGTCGGGCGAACTTCTTTATTCTTTTGGTTCATTGTAAGGCGCCGACCATTTTCAAAGCGCCGAACAATTGTGAAACGGCAGTAATGGTCCTTTTGACACACGGACTATTAGAAGTGTCAAATCTGCCGTTTTGTCATCGACCGACAAAGGAAGAAATTGTTTTTGTGTGACTCGACATCTTCAAGGGCGAAGGTTAAAAGGGGGGGTGTCGCTCTCCCCTGGAACCGAGGTTTCCTGTTGAAACAAGAAAGACGGGAGAGACTCCCGAGTGGATTTGCAAATGAGTAGGTGACTCTCGAATGAGCTCCTCTCTCAACGATTGTATCGATAGTTTTCTTTTAAATGTTTTGCGTAGTTGTTGAATAAATCAACGTTGTTAAGTTTTACACTTCTCTCTTCGGATTTTCATTTTCGTCTCCCATTCCTGCTCCATTTTCGAGACCCATGCAGGTCATAATCAACTGACCGACGATATAGGAGATTAGGACGCTCGCGGACCGCTCGGCACGTATTACACGTGTTGTTTGAGTTGCTATGCAACGCTTTGCGTTTTTTCTTTCCACAAGTTATGATTGTCAAATGACTCGGTCATTTGTTGCATTATTTCGTCTTCCATCGAATTCCTAGCTCCAGAACGTACAAGTCGTGTTTTGTCCATTGGAAGCTCGGTTTTTCATTGTTGAATACAAAATTGATAAAATGAGCCGTTGTGACAAAGAGAGTGATGAAGAAATAGGCGTTGACAGATTATCGGAATTTCATTTTAAAAATCGTTTATTTTTGTAATTTCGTAAAAATATTGTTTTTTTGTAAATAATCATACAGTATATATTAAACTGTAAAATAAAAGAAGTTTCGTTCATACAAACAAAGTAGTTTTTAGTTGACTGCGATTTTTCTAAATAACTAAACTTTCGGGCGGTTCACAAAAAAAAAAAAAAAAAAAAAAAAAACCGCTCTTTGCACGCTTAAGTTGGAAATGAATTATACCCGCAATGAGTTAAACATCACATGAGGCCTCTTATGAAATAGAAAGAGAAAAGACTTATTGGTAAAATAAGTACCTCAAAATGGAATTTGATAGACTTCTCATATCTCAACTTGTCATAATTTATGTATTTGTCGATAAAGTAAATTTATGTGCGCCTTTCGAGACATCATAAAGTTTTGATCAAAATGGAAAATTTATAAATTGAGATTCTTTGAAAATTTTGTAGTTTGTTTAAAAGTTTGCACTCTAACTACTCTCAAAACGAAAAGTCATTCTATGGAAACATAAATCTACAAGTTATTTTTTTTTCGTTATCTAAAACAAGCATATACCAGTAAAGTTTTTAATTTTCCAGAATTGTAAAGTACCCTAATAAGGCAGATCAAAAAATGGTTTGCTTTTTTATCAGAATTGTCTGGTAAAGGCTCAATAATTTATCTTCAAATTCCTCTAAAGTCTTCCAATACTGTTAATGCAGTTTAAAATCACGTTGCCTTCATTTAGAAAGATAATTCAAAGTTTTCTTTGCTACGTCGAAATGATCGTTAAGTTCTTCCCCATTCTTTTTTTTCCACAGTAAGGAATGTAAGTAAAGGAATGAAACTATCATTTCCACTACACTCTGGAGGTAGATAGAATTTTTTGTTAATATATGTGATAAAATATTCGATACAACAAAATAATCGATAATTCAATTTAAAATGATCCCATATGTACCTAATCTATTATTTAAGCCGAATATAAAAGAAAATTATTGACGTAATATCTAAGTTAAGTGATAAAACTTATGAAAATAATGCAGACGATACATAAATAATTTTAAAGAAGTGATTAAATGAGATGGTTAAAGGAATGACGTCGTAATGCTAGAAAAAAAAGGTTATTTTCAACTACTTATAATGTGATAAATTAATAATTTAACAGCCTACTCTTAGCTGGGGAAAATAGGGCTTGAAATAATGGCATTAAATACTCGAAAAGGAGGAATAGGGTGGATTTCAAACGTTTCTTACCCTAACACCTCCAGAATCCAATATGGATGCATCTATCTATTCCAGGTACAACGGCTTCATAAATTCATGGACACGCGGACAGATAACTTAGGCTATTATTATATAGGTTTAGTTTGGAGCGCTATGGTAACTTTTTGCAACACAAGGGCTAACGAGGCCGGGACCTTAAAGCCGATTTCGAACGGCTACGAACATTCATGTCATAATGGGATTCGAACTCATGAACTCCGGTACCGAAAGCCAGCACCCTAACGAATCGGCCATCGTTCGGAATATTATTATTATTATATAGGAGATGAGACGCTAGGCATTAAAGGGTTAAGCAGCAGTTCCTGGTCTCATTTTCCATTGTGTAGCAAAGCATTAGACAGTAGTTCTACAAACTAACAAAACTGAACCCCCCACCATCGTGTAACATATTTTGACTTTTGTTCATTTTAATGTTTTTTTGCTAGACATATTCTAAACCAGAATGAATATTTCGATTTCCAGAAAATAAGTGATATCCATATATCGAGAAAATAACTAACGTTATAAGTTTGAGCCATCGTGAAATCGGATGTCTTGTTTTTCGCGAGGAAAAAAAACCCGCCTTTCGTTTTCCAGGGTGATTAAGCTGTCGCGTGTAATGAGAAACCCAGCCTCTTCGGCTTCTGGAGCAATCAGTGTCTCACTGAGAGCAAAAATTTACCCGTATATTCCCCTCTTCCCGAAATAGGATACTTAATGCTTAGAAATATCATATTTTATAAAGAAATGTATTCAGAATTTCTCTCTGTAAACTTCTCCAGTTGTTTATTTCCAAAAAGATATATTCTTATTAAAAATGCAGCAATTCGGTTTTTAATTGTTTTAACTTTCAGTTTTGTAATGTATACATTAAGAAGTATAATAATCGAACTCTATGTTTTTAATATATACAGTGGACTTCGCTTAATGTTATGAGTTTGGGACACCAGGATTTTGATAAAAATAATCGATTGATAACAATAGACGATATGCAAAATTAGATAAATTTACCCGACCCCCTTTAATTTGCACTTACTAAATTTCAAAACAAAATGAAAAAACACACCTTATGTTTATGTACTGTATATTATCCTTTAAAACCTAAGAATTGTATATATAATTAAAAAAGTTGTTTCATTGTTGACTCTATAATTTTAACTTTTTTTTTAAGAAATTCATTGATAAATTGTCCTTAATCATAAACAACCTGTCATAACGGTTTAAAATTTCGATCTTTTGTTTTAATGCTAAATCATTTCGCTTTCTGGTTTCCATATCGCCAAGCTGGATGTAAGCGACCAAGGCATAAAATGTGAATACGCTCCTTCTCAGTTCCAATAAGAATGTTTTACTTTCTGTTTATCTGACAACCATTGACTACCAGCAGGGTGTGCGTATTTCTGAAAAATTCCAGGAACGTGTAACACCCCACTCCTTTGTTCATTCCCGATTTCCCTAGGTTGAAGAGGAGAATTCTCGGAAATTAAAACAAGAACGAAGGGAGAGAAAAGAATAAGTTCCTTCTGATTACATTGTGAATATTCCTTTGCCATTTAGCCGAACGATGGCCGATTGATTAGTGTGATGGCCTTCGGTACCGGAGTTCGTGAGTTCGAATACCACAGTGGCATGGATGTTCGTAGCCGTTCGGAATCGGTTTTAAGCTGTAGGTCCCGGTCTCATTAGCCCTCGTGTTGCAAAAAGTAGACCGTAGCACTCCAAACCAAACCTTTGCCATTTAAAATGAGGTTTGTAAACGGATCCCATTAACCGATGTAACGATCCCATAAAGCGATCATTTTAACATAGAAATGAATAGAGAAAATAGGGACCCAGTTGATTTTGATAACAATAAGTGATTGATAACATTAACCGAAATCACATTAAGCGGAATCTACTGTAAAAGCAATTATTGAATTTTGCTTTGACGACTTCTTGCATTTCTAACTTTACAATACACACCTTAACCCGGCATAATACTTTTCTGTAAAAGGAGTGCAGGGAAGAGTTTAGGGCTGCAATGACTGGATGACTCAGGAATTTGAAGGTTTCGTTGTTACATTGGCTCATCCATAGCATATTCGATGTTCTATTTCTATAGATAATGTTTATTTTCATTCCGTAGCCATGGCAGCTCAGTCCACAAAAACAATAAGTTTCGATAACAATATGCGATTGATAACATTAACCGTGGTCACAGTAAGAGAGCCCACTGTAGTTACTTTATGTCTATTTCGTATCGACGTATGCATATGTGTGTGTGTTCTATCTCTTAACACTTTGACTGCCATGGCTATCATATGTGATATCCAGTGATATTTCCGTTGAGACACTGGCTATCCGATATGATAGCCATGGTGTTTTAACACTTCAGGCCGATTTTATGAGCTAAGTTTTATAAAAAATTAAATATTTGGAACATGCAACAAAAAAGGGAATATATATAAATAGAGAGAGTTTGTTTTAAAATATTGTTTGTTTTGAAATATTGTTTTTATATATAGTTTTATGTTGAAAAAATACAAATTACACAAAAAAAAGTTTGGCCCCGTTGTGAACATTTGCAATTTTGGCTTGGCAGTCAAAGTGTTAAAGCAGACATGGGTTAAGGTGAAGGGGTGTTGAATTTCAATTCTTAAAATGTTCAATTTTTCCGATATTTTTATAATGAGAATATTTAATGTTATATGAAACATATCAGCAACAAAAATCTATTCGAAAACAATTTTTGATTAAAATACGAGACTATTAGAATAAAATTGCGCCGTCCAATAATAGTCAGGAAAAATATTCCTAGAACATAGTGTACCATCCAATTTCTTTAATGTTTTTGTTCTATCTTTAAAATTTATGTAAAATCAAAACTTGGTATCGATTTCCACTTAAGTTAAATACTGTTTATGTAAGACAATGTTTAATCCTCATCTTTTTAGCAAATATCATTTTCTTACTTTATATTAACAATGGCCGTTGTATCCAAATTACTTGATCTCGTACATTTCTACGATGTGAATAATTTTAGTGTTTTTCGTCTTAAAGACTATCACATCAAGTACATCCCATTACTTCATTGGCAACATCGATAATTTATCCTGTTGGGATGCAAAAAATGACTTGGAGTGCCGGTACGGTGATAAAATTCTGCCAGATTTCTTCAGTTTGGCTGTAAGTATTGTTTTAATTATTCATACTTAAAAAATATTCTAATGTATATTATGTTCAAAATTACCCCTACCCTCTTAATAAGCATATAAAATTTTATTCTTTTATTTTAAACTATAAGTTTTTAATATTGAATCCTAATGTAGTAGAAAATTATAGATTTGTATTTGAAATGTTTAATTGTATTGTTCTGTTATTAATTTTTTAGCTAATAAAAAGAACGTGCAAGAAATTTTGGATAAATTGATTGCAAATACAATATGCCCTGAGGAGGTCGATATGGTTATAAGAAATGAAGCTCCACCTAAAAGAAGAGGGAACTTGAAAACACAGAATTAAACTCTTTTATTTTACTGAATGCATGCTGTTTAGGAAGAATCAGGGTCATTATGTTTGTAATGGATAATTATTTTTTGCTGCTGTTTTTTCTATATCTCATAATAGTGCTATTGATTTTACTTATTTTGTCCAGTTTTTAGTATTCATAAGATTCATCTCCCTCCATAGCTTGGAACGATGGCCGAATGGTTAGGGTGCTGGCCTTCGGAACCGGAGTTCGTGGGTTCGAATCCCACTATGGCATGGATGTTCGTAGCCGTTCGGAATCGGCTTTAAGCAGTAGGTCCCGGTCTCATTAGCCCTCGTGTTGCAAAAAGTAGACCGTAGCGCTCCAAAAATCCAAAAAAAATCCAAATCCCTCCATAGCTTGTTTTTGCCATTTCTATATAAAATCTATACTAGTTTCTAATAATATATTTGTTCCTTATTATCCGTAGAAAATTATACTACTATTTATTCCTGTCATTGTTTTCAAACAGTAAATTTTGCAGTATTTATTTTATTTTTTATAGAAAAGTACCTTAAAATTAAATAAGTAAAATAATTTATTTGTTATTAATAATTTATTAATTATTAAAAGTAATTTATTAATTTATTAATTATTAATAATTTATTAATTATATTTTATGAAAAGTATCAAATAAGATTAATAGAAGATTAAAAGTATCTGTACAAGTATACAAATTGTAATTATTTTCATCTTTTAGGAAAAAAGGGAAGGTAAACTCGAAAACATCAGCAAAACTAAAAGAGGCTCATTTGATTCAAAGGGCAAAAGAGAAAGTCGCTTCTGTCAAAGGAAGTTCGTGCTTAAAATGACCTTTGATGGGACAAAAACGCAGCTTTTACGGAAAGAAAATTTAGAAAAAGAAAATGAAGATCTTAAAAACTTAAACTGTTCACTTAACGAAAAATATTTGAACCTGAAACAGAAATATAAAAATATAACAGTACTAATGCAATATCGTCATCGTCAAAGGATGAATCCAAATTTACCGACTAAACTGTGCTGGGACCTACATCTGTTGACACTTACAGACTGGGCAGTTGTAGGAACAGCGATTGCTCAAAGTTTACCGGGGATTTATTAGATATCGTATTTGACCCATAAATACTTGGCACAATTGTTTTAAAGGCAATTACTTCATGCCAATAGTAATCCATATTAAATCCTGAAACAGTGAGCGAGATACAAATTTATGTATCGAAAATATTCAATGTTGCCATAAGGCTAAATTTGAATGTTTGCCACAAGGCATTCAAAAAATGTTAAATAGTTTGGATGCAAACTATACAACTGGTGAAATTAAACAAATTTTTATTATAAAGTCTGTACTGGCTTTCTGTTGTACAGTAAATTTACAAATTCTCTGTCAATAATTAAAAGGTAAGTGATATAATTGGTTACTCCTCTGCTTATACAAGATCCGGCTATTATTTTCCAGGACTCAAGAACTAACTGAGAAAAAATGGTTAAACACATAGCCATTTAATAGTATTCGAAGTAATCCCCATCAGTCGTAATGCGCTTCTGTGCTCGGCTTTACAAGTCCTTTTTTGGAATGCTCTTTAATAACTGACGTTACAGTTTTCTTGATGGCTTCGACATCCTGAAATCTTGTTCCCTTCAGTGAACATTTCAGCTTAGGAAACAGAAAAAAGTCTGGTGCTAGGTCTGGAGAGTATGTTCAATTCATTTGTGAGTACTCAAATGGTCAATCCACGATCATATTTCACCATATCGCGAACTTTTTCAGTTGCTTCCGGCGTGCTTTACGGCATGCTAATTCTTTGCTCCATTTTCACTCCGACAATAGAAATTTAAGAGCTAAGTTTTAATTCTCCTTTCAACGAGAACTACTTACTTCAGAATGGCGCCGAGTGCACTGCACATGCGCAAAGAAATGTTCTTCAATATGCAATCATTAGGGCCATCTTCCGGCTTTTCGTTCTCCTACACTTACGTCAGTCCTGGAAATTAATAGCTGGACCTTGTATTTAGACTAATTGATATGTGGTAATAAATAAGTATTCAGCATTCATACTCAGTTAGCCGCAGCAGAAAAAAAGCATCTACTGACATGTCAGCATAGCAATACATTTATCTATTCCATATTGTTTTAATTCTATAATTTTTGTGCTTTTCATTACTTAAACTAACTTTTGGAATATCCCACATTTTAAAATTTTACTGCTTAAGTATAATTTATTTCTATATAGTATAGAAACAAAAATAATGAACGATATTTATTCTATTAATATGGTAAAAATTAAGAAGCATCTACTACTAACAAAACATCAGATTAATGCCGATTTAGTTATTACAATTCTGTATTGGTTTACGCAATTTTTGAGTAATGTTGCATCACCGATTTTTTGAATACTTATTGTGTTTTAGAATTTTGCGGTTTGTGTATTATAATGTATCTCTACATATTCAATAACAAAAATAGCAAACCATTTATTTTATTAACAGAGTAAAAACAAAGTGTCTATTAACACAACATTAACAGTAAAGATTCATTCGGTATTCGTAATTTAATAAGTAATCTTTGAGTAATACAGCATTACTGATAAACAAACTTTCTAAATAGACTTACTGCGTTTTTTTAAATTTTATTCTTTGTATTTTATAGAGTATCCTGTTATAACGTTTCATTTACTTTCCCTTAATTCTATGAAGTTTGCCTTAAACAAAAATACCCTGTTTGTATCTTCCCTGCCAAGCTCCCAATTATTACGTTGTGAGACGAAAAGTTACTTTTTTATCGCATAAGCTGCTCTGGATTTTCAATCACACATGTCCAAGATGACATCACGCATACCAAGAGCGTCACTTGGCATTCTCATTGGCGAGCGCCGCGCTGCAATAGTTTTATAAATTCGCTCTTTTTATGATATGACATATCTCCACTCTACACATTGGCGTGTTTTTAGTGCTGCGCTTGGCGATGTTCCACCGTGCCACCGGGCCAATGGAATGTTGATAAGAAAGACACACTTGCAGACTTGATGCCCAGCAGCCAGGATGGAGAAAAAAACCCCTACTACCCACGAAAAGAAGAGAAACCCCGAGCTGCGTCCTAGGTAGATTCGTTTCGTAGTCACTATAAGTGACATTTTTTTCTCCTTTCCTTTTTAATTTAATTTTTTATAATTTTTAATGTTCAACTAGTTGTCAATTAATTAATTTTTTATTTCAATTTAACATCTTGTCTCAATAAATTAAATTTCTATAATGACTTCTCCTTTTCTTTTTTAATGTCTATTGTATTTTTTTTAAACTTTTTAATACATAAGTTGGCGAAAAGCCAAATTTAATTTACATATTAAAAATGAAGTTATGGTCATAACGCTTATTTCACTATACATCAACACCTCAACAACTATTTTTTATGGTCTTTTCCGCAATTTCTTTTTCAGGTACTAATCCGTTATATTTTTTGCGCTACGCGCACTACCCCCATAAGAACCTCCCCCTTAGAATGGTTCCGTGAGTTTACTAAAAGACAATTACTCCATCATATATCCCTACATGGTATAATAACAAATAATAAATCATTTATTCTGTCAGTTGGGTTAAACAAAAAATCTCTCTATTGACATATTATCGAATAATACTGATTTCATTATTACAATTTTGTATTGATTTTATTGTACATAGTTTTTGTGTAATACTGCATAACAAATAAGCAACTTTCTAAATTTATCACACATTCTAAAAATTTACTGCTTATATAAATAGTATGAATGACATCATAAAATATATTTTTTCTTTTTATTATAACAAAGAAAAGAAATATTTAATGAAATTCGTTAATTGTTAATATTACATTATAATAAATATTACAACAACAATCAAAAGAAAACAGTGTATTTGAAATAAACAGATGTTATAAAAAATTATATTTTATCAAATCTTTTATATTAATAATTTTATTTAAAAAAAATATAATTGTTAGCAAAGGAGGAAAAGGAAAAAAAATGTTTTAAAATCTTTTCCCCATTGAAAAGAAATTTAAAGCATTTTTGTGCAATTCCCAGATTTTATTTGTTCAGAATATCTTAATATTTGAATATAACTAATTTCTATAATTATTCAGAATATCTTAAGTTATTTGGCCCACATAAATCTACATCTAGAGAAAATTTTCAGATTATATTCTTCAGATTTTCTGCAGATTACTTTCTTAATATTTTATTCACTTTATACTCTTAAAAATACTTAAGATTATAGGCTTAAGATGGGGGCCAAATAACTATAGATATTCTCAATTTTTTTTTCAGAAAATTTTGAGATAATTTTCAGTAGGGTACTCTGGTCAGATAAATCTGAATAGAAATTAGGTTCTTTAGAATAAGGTTCCATACAATTGCAGGGAATTGTGGAAGACATTTAGTGGTATACCAGTTTGCTGTAACTATGTACCAATCCCGTACCTGTGATGAAAACGGAATACATCCCTTTTTTCAGTGCGAGTTGTATTTTCACCATTTTTGGCGTCGGATCATCTTCAAAGACCCATACTCTGCTTTCTTGACGTGTTGGAACGTCAAAAAAAAAAAAACCTATGTACGTTTCATCATTCGTTACTGTTTTAGAAATGATGCTGTGGCCACCATAATTTAGCAATTAAGAGTTTCTTTTACTGATTCTGACACTCTCCCCTTTTTGGTGCTCAGTTAGATTATGGGGAACCCAACGGAAAACTACATTTTTTCATATGTATTCTTCATTATTAATTTTGTGTAGGTCTGCGGATGCAATGTTAGGTTTTTTTTCTGTATAATTTGATAGGTACGGCGATTATCATCCATTAACATTTTTCGTATAGCAGACACATAATCCAGGATGACTGCCGACGGCGGCCTTTGTGTGTGTTCTTTATCCTGAAGAAAATGGCGATCTCTGCTAAATTCTGTAAACCCTCTAAATACAGAAGCACGAGCGGAGATTTATCACCAAATGCGAATTGCAACCGTTGAAATCATTCTTCTTGATTTTATAATGCTTTAAAATCGTAGAAAATCATAGCGGGAAAATGTTCCCTCGTCAACTCCATTTTCTCTTCTGTTTAAAATTTATGCTAAACAAGTTGATGTAAGTCAGTAAAAAATCGTCTACTGTGTTAAAATACTTTGTATTTTAAGATTAAATCATTTTTTTTTATTTTGTAAATTCTTTTCTGACCGTATATCAAAAATTTCAGAGTAACCCTCGTACTATATAGTTTTGTAACAAAAGAAAAGACATCAACTATTTCAGTCAATCAATTCAAAATAACGTGGAATAACTTTATCCTTCAATGCTATTTCGTTTGAAATAAATCACCTGACTTGAGGATCCGACAGCGAAGGATGAAAAATCCTCTTTGCAGTCTATAAAACAAAAAAGGAAAACTCTATAAATCCTAACACGATCCTAAAAGATCGTGTCTATTTAAAAAATTCTAAATCAAATAATTTATATGTTCAACATGGAGTTGAATCATTGAAATAATTAAATGCAAACTGATACCGTTGTCATTTTTTTTTCAAAATAAATCTTCAAAAGCTTAAAATACAATATTAACTCTTAGAATAAATTAATTTTATGAACCCTGCTCTCTTCTTACCAGCGCAAACAAGTCTCATAATGAATTGGAGCGTAATAAGCTCTACAATCCGGCAAGTTCGAGATACACCCAAGACATAATAAAATCGAAATCGGATTTCGGAGAAGATATAATTAAAATTAATAAATGCAATACGACGAGAAAATAAACATAATACTGATCGTAGAAACGAAAGGGTAGATAGACATCAAGTCAAAGAATTGAATTTGAAATCGGGTTATAGATTAAAATTAAAATGCGATGTCTCTCATCTAAATTCATTTTTCTTAAGCATATAAATTTTAAAACAGGCATTATTCTCATTATTTCAAAATATTTAGAGACATTAATCAAAATATGAAATAGCATGAGGATTTTAAAACTAAATAAATTTAAAATGGCGTCAAGGTCTGACTGAAAACATATGGGGAGTTAATACCGTTTCACCTGCATAAACGAAAAGCTAACATATGGCACACATAAAATAAAACAAGTCTGTTTCGTCGATGCGTTCGAGCTACCTTATCAGCGCAAGCAAACGTAGAAGCTGAAATTCCTCTAGAGGAGAAAGACTCGTTTTTAATAATTGTTCTTTTCTCGATTTTGACTTTTGAGAAGCTTTCTGTATTAGCGAAAAATCCTTATCTTTAGTTATTGATATTACTAGTCTTCCAATTATTTAGAATCGCTTACCTAATATTACCTCTGCTCTCCTACTTTTTTCTTTTGCTCTTCTTTTTGTTTTGCATGTTTCCACCACTGGCATTCACCACTTGTTCCGGCTTACTATGTGCTTCCGCCGAAGAATGACCTATTGGTTAGGGTGCTGACCTTCTTTAACGGAGTTCGTGGTATGAATCCCATTGTGGTATAAATGTTTGTAGCCGTTCGAAATGTAGGTCACGTTCTCTCGCCGTGTTACAAAATAGTAGACCGTAGCACTCTAAATCAAACCAAACTAATGTGTGCTTTCATTCATTCGAAAAACCTCTTAGCCTTTGATATGTTGATTTGCTGCCTCATTGTTGAGTCTTGCCGAATGATGGTAGAATGGTTAGAACTCTGACCGTCAGTACCGGACTTCGTGGGTTTGAATAACAGTGTGGCAGGGATGTTCGTAGCTATTCGAAATCGGCTTTAAACAGTAGAAGTATAATTAGCTCTTATGTTGCAAAAAAGGAGACCGTAGTGCTCAAAACAAACAAACAAAATTCAGCCACTGTGTTCGTTCGCTTTTAAAAAATTGTAGCTGTGAAGCAGATGTATGTTCAATATATTGTTATAGGTTCTTACACATTTATTGTTAGAATTTGCTTCATTTGTATGTATATTTTATGCATAATAACTCTGATGCAAACAAATCACAACATTATTTGTATTATCTAATGTTTAATATAGTTTAAAAAGAAAATCGTATATAAAGTGAACTCCGTTTAATGTGATCAGTTTGTGACAGCGTCATTTTGATAACAATAAACGATATCCAAAATTAGATAAATTTATCCTCCAACCTTTAATTCACACAGTATGTTTATGTACCGTATATTATCCTTTTAACACATAAGAATTGTATACATAATTTAAAAAAATGATTATTTGTTGACAGTCTGCAATTTTTTCTAACAAGCTCATTGATAAATGGTTCGTAATCGATGTTTTTTAAATTCGTAGGAGAGGTGTTGTACTCCAAGTTTCAACACTTTCAATGTATTTCTCATTTCAGAACTTATAGCAGGTGTCTTGATATCAAGGGATTATTCATGTGACTCATCAGTTCCATCATTCGTCTATTTTCCTATAACAATCTGACAGATTCAGATTCTGTTAATGTGGAACCTACTAGAGTGTGTCTCCATATTTTCATTTCGCTTATTTCTCCTAGTAAGATCTTCACGAGTTTTCAAAATTTTGCCCAACAGAGGCTGAGAAATGTTGCGCTGACTCATTTTTGTTAACCTGTCATATCGACATCAAAATTTTGATCTTTTCTTTTAATGTTAAATCATTTCGCTTTCTGGCTTCCATAAAGACAATCTGCATGAAAGTGAGCAAAATACCGGAGAAGTGTAATTTCACACTCTTTTGTTCATTTCCCATTTCCCTAGGTCGTTGAGGGAGAATTCTCGGAAATTCAAACAACAGCGAAGGGAAAGGAAAAAATGGGTTCCTTCTGAATACATTGTGAATATTCTTTTGCCAGTTAGTTCGGAAATTGATAACATTAACCGATGTAACGATCACATAAAGCGATAGTTTTAACATATAAATCCATATAGAAAGTCGGGACTAAGTGATTTCGATAACAATAAGCTATTGATAATATTAACCTCGATCAAATTAACCCCTTAAAGCACGAATTTTTTTCGGAAAAACTGATAAAAAATGATACATTTTATGACTGAAAAAAATATATAGGTATAGAATAAATTATTTTTTGCAATTTTAGATCTGAGGTAGGGGGTGACTACAGTAGAAAAAGAGTTAAAAGTTATAAAAAAAATTGTTACTCAAACAAAGTGTAAATAATGTGACTGCATGTTTATTTTGAATTTTGCTCGTGTCAGACACGGGCAAATGCTTTAAGGAATTAAACGGTGTTCACTGTATATAACTTTTACACCTATTGAGATATAGCATTTTTTTACATATGTTATCAGATTTATCATTGGCATATGCTTTTAAAGGTTCAAAGCTTATTACGTTCCTCAAGGTAACAATTTTTACTCAGTAAAAACTCGAGTATTGCCGTCCGTCGGCGGAAAGGAGGGGGAGGGTAGGATTAGAAGATTATTTTACAAGAAAAATACCGACTTTAATATCGGTAATCTTCGAACTCTCCTCCACTTTCTCAGAAAAAGGGACTTTGCAATCTGAATTTACCCTTTAATTACTGTATTAAGTCTTGTAACTGTTCCCGCAAACAAGGAGAAATAATCTTGAAATTTTCGAATATTTTTGAAATTTACCCGTTTAAAAGATTTTTTTTGTGTATTTCTGAGAAGTGAAACTTTCTGTGTTACGATTCCAAGGAGCAGTTCCAATTTACACGTGTATAATGATTGACAATGGTTGAACGTATAAAAATTTAGATTTTGTCTTTATCAGAAAATTTAATTTTTAAATTCAAAAACAACATGAATCCTTAAAACAATATCATTTAAAATAAACATTTAAAGGTTTTATTCGCTTCAACTAATATCTTCCTGTGATATCCGAAAACCATTTAGAACTTTTCACTGGGAACTTTAGACGATTAATATTTTGCTATATCGAAAACTGTCTACCTTTAAAAACACTATTTTAATTAATTCTACTTCCTTTTGCACGCATAGAATACCAGCTAACGAAAAAAAATTAATTAAATGCTGGAGTTTTAGACAAAGAAATTTAGAATAAAAAGGTTTCTTTTTCAGTTACAAATTTCTTTTTTGCAGTCGGTTAACCACCGTCTTTTCAATGCGTGCGTTTTCCGCAGTACATGTAAATTAAAGTAATTATACCAACTTTTTTATATTTTACTTTATTAATAATTAATCTGATTTCTTTTACAAAAAACCGCTTAATTAATTTCTCTTTGATGAACTGGCAAATAGATATCGTAAACAATAAATAATTTAATTGCCATTTAAAGTCTTATTATAAAATCTTCTTTTCTTCTGATGATTTCAATTATCTTGAAAACAAAATACCTTAAAAGGAACGTTAAATTTTTTTAAAAGGTGGGTAGGTATCAAGACCGTTCAAATCCTGATTTATGAAATTTAAAAAGAAAAATTTTAATAATCTGGAAAACAAAAATACCTATCAAAAATAGCTGTCGCTCGGTGCTGTGTTTCCTGTAATTGAAGCAATCTTTATTAAATTAAGATATTCCTCATCGAAAAACTTTAAAAAAACACCTACTGCTGTGCTAAAAAAATATTGGGAATCCTACCGTTAAACGAAATGTATATCTTTATAGCTCAATATTTATCACATCTCCTTCAAAGCAATTTATACGACTGAAAGACATATTGACAAATGTTGATTGAAGTGTTCCTACATTTTTTTTGGGGGGGGGTAGGGCTTTGGTACCCCAGTCTTGGGTTGTTATTGTAATTGTAAGTTATGCGGTTCACAGAATAAAACAGAATTAAAATTGAAACATCTTTGAATATTGCTTGACCTCTTTGGTAATTCACCCCCATTTTAATTCATTAATTCTTAACGTCCTTTATACTGACAACTAAAAGTTAATTACAGAATTTTCATTTTCTACCGAAACGGATTTCGTTTTCTAGCGAGGGTAGATGAAAATCTTATAAACAACCTAACAAATATTCAAGTATTGACTATTATCCATAAATTTGTCATTTGAAACGATATTTTAAGATAATTCTGCATGATTCTTAAGGGCTTGAAAGTGCTTTAAACATTTTTTCTTATTTTATAGTGGATAAAAGTTATGTGACAGTTGCTCTTTGTTACCATTTCCTTCTTCTGTAATAGTTATAGTTCATTTATAATAGAAGTAATAGTAAAGCTATTTGATATTAAATCATCTTTAATTTTTTGTAACATCTAACTACTGTAAGTCTAGTATTTCTGTTCAGCTGATTGCTATTCTATTTTTATAATTTTAAAGTCATAAATCAACCAACTACTTAGAATTAATATTTTTTTATATTGCAGATTTTATTATGTTATATTAATTTCGCCACCGAACTCTAGATGTACTATTCAGCGATTGTGCAAAACCAAAACGTGCGTGATAGACATGTCTGATTCATCAGATGTAGGCTTTCGTATTTCCAACTTTTCGTATTTCATATTGAAATATACAAACAAATATATAAATAACAAATGATTTCTGTGAAGATGTGTATGGGAGAATTTATTCTATAATTCTTACATACTAGTCTAGAAGATATATATAGGAGTATGAATTATTTAGAAGATTTGTGAGAAGTGATAGCGGTTATATAAATCCTAACTAGCAATATAGTGATTTAGAGAAGGTGTGAAAAGAGAGAAGGGCCAAATTGTAAATTAAAAAAGATAAGAAAGGTATCTGAGAGCCATTTATATGTTTTAACACATTGTGTGCGTATATTTCTCAGTGGAAATGTACCAGCTGTTTTGCACGTAAATTTAATTATTCAGTGAAATCTCAATAGATCGAAAATTATTTCAGTTTTTAACCAACTTTTCGTGTTTTATATTGAAATATATAAACAAATATAGAAATAGAAATAGATAAATAACATCCGTAAGTTTTTTGTAAACAAAAAATATATATTTTTAGTGGATAAATTTAAGATAGTTTCGCAAATATGAAAAATCAAATAGAAATAGTAGTATATAGTTTTCATTTTTTTTAATTATATTATACATAAGCATTTTTACATTATAAAAAATGAAAACAGCAATCATAAAACTAATAATGTTTTACAGTGTGGTAACATTCAAAGCATTTTCCTGTATGAAAAGGTACACGACAAAACTTGCATATGTAAGATGTTTCACTCCGCACTTTTTTTCACAGCACACACACGATATTGTCTTTGCGGCTTTTTCTTCTTCCCAGTCGTAAAAACTTTAAAATATGTTTCATCAAATCCAATGATAATCTTAGGGTCCTATTTAGGTACCCTTTGTGTACTAGATGAGGGCAGTCCTGGGTCTGGAATGTTAGTTTCAAGTAATTGATCAGTTACCCATTCCAACGCGACATCATATAAAATTTTTTTATATTTAATTTTTTTTCGTCTTTGTGGAATTATATACGACTTCTAAATTTGTCCAGAATCTATTTAGTAGACAAGAACATTCGGTTTCGATTTCTTGTTCCGATATACCGTTATTTTTGTACCCACAAACAAACAATGTTGTGACTCTAACCCGTACTAGTACGTGACCCTCGCAAAATTATCAATCATCAGAAAACGTACTAGTATGTGTCCCGCATACAATGTGTTAAAATATTTTAGTTGTAACAATTTTGATTATTGACAATTTAGTATTGCATACGTATCTAATGAAACATACCTATAAAAAAGATAAACGGCAAAAATGATGATAATAATAATAGCACACAAAATGGTAAATAAACATTATTCCTATTTATTTATAAAAAAAATAATAAATAAAATAAATAAGAATAAAATAAAACTTAAATTCAACTTAAATAAATAAAATAATTTTGTCTTAATTATTTTATTTACTTAAGTTAGCTCGAGAAAATTTAAATTCTAAATAAATAACTAAATACAATTACAGGATTTTAGTATGATATCAAATAGACTTAAATTAATCTAATATAAGTTTATCTTTTATTATCAATGACAGTTGATTATTAACAAGAACGGACTGGAATACGAAATTACATATTTGTTTTAGTACGGACAGTCCATAATATCTCAGTTTTCAGATATTCTTCGATAAATATTCTTTAGAAATTATTCGGGCATTAAGAGTTGAATAACAATAATAAGAGCTCTCGGTCCATTGCGCAAAAATGGTGACATGTTCCAAAATTCTACTGAAACTAAATGTCTTGAAATTGTGCGGAAGATAGCGAAACTCCATTTCTGTGTTTTCGTTTACGACAAAGATATTTTTCCTTTTCGCAACGCAACTTTTCTTTCATTTGTCATTAGTCGCTTTGTTAGGAAAGTAAAAAATAAAATACAAACTTCAATCAAGTGAGAGGAAAATAGTTGTTTACTTTCACACCGGATAAAATGTGTACGGAATCAGGTGATTTTCCTCTTTTCTCTTTCTTCAATTTCTGCGAGTGGGAAGGAGGAAGGGGTTGTTGATCATAATCTTCAACTTCTCTTAAGGTGTTCCCGGAACAAGTGTAGCAACCGCAGCAACAAAAATATTTCAATTTTGGAGAAAATGAAGTTTTTATTTTCGTTGTGCCGGGGGACTCATTTGGATGGGAGGAGAGAAAGTTTGTTCCCGGTTTATATCTTTCGTTTGAATTTTCCGGGAGGATAAACAAGAGCAACGAAATTTTTATTAATCCCGAATCTACACGAGTAGGAACAGTGTTGCAAAAGAAAAGACATTTTGTATAAATCTTACAGGCTTAAGTCCAGAGATTTCTTTTTCTTTTTAAATTGTATCAAGAGCGTAAGACATTAAAATATTTACAAAATGTATATTTACGGTAATTTTCAAACTCTTAAATAGTCTACACTGAAAAATTACTTGTGAGACTCAAATTACATTTTATGTGGAAGAGGTTTTTTTTGCGTCACTTCGTTTTATTTTTAACTTTGGGAGATTTCATCTTAAACAATTAACTATAACCGCGATACCAGTAATTTTTCCAAAAAAATTAATGAATGACACCTGTCTAAAATTTTACGTATTTGATTATAGACTTGTTATGTATAGATCGTAATAAGTTTATTTGATTATTAGAATTCAAGATATTTTAAAGTTTACAAGTAATTTTTGAAAAACAATTAAGAAAAACTTGTATTAATCGTGTAGTATATTTCATAGCCCAAAATCTAAATTATATCAACCTGTGAGAAGCACTCAAAATAAATCCTCGGTTAACCGTTTGAGTGGTGCGAAGCGCTATCGCGCTTCGCTTGTTATGTGCGAAACATGCGGGAAAACGCGGTAGTGCTTCTCTTGTTTTGTACCGAAAATGCGGAGACGCTGCTGTTGTTTAGTATAATTTTCGCATCTATTGAGAGCAGTCGAATTCATATCAATCGCAGCTTGTATTGATTTTACTTAATTGTGATTTTTAATAATGTAAGAATCAAAATAAAATACTGTGGTAAGTAGTCATGCAGTAGAGCAGTGGACTGTGGTACGGCAGACGAAATGAACGTGTTTTATTTATTTATTTGTAGTAAAAAAACTTGTTGTATAGAAATGAGAAACTGTTTCCACTTTCTCAGAAAGGTTATACTGATCATTATGGATGCAATAGAGGAGGAATGGTTAGCAAGCAAAAATGCCACAGGAAGACGACCCATAAGTACAAAGTTTTCTTTAGAAAAATGGCATGGGAGAAACTTGCGACAATGGGATGGATGCAGTAAAAAAAAATGGTAATGGAATGAGACGATCCAACTTCATTTGCGCTCTATGTAAAAAAGGAATTCATGGAATTTGTGCAGCAAAACGTTCTTGTAATAAGTGAGAATAAAGAATATTTTTGTTGGTAAAAATGACTTGTTACATAATAATTAGGGTTAATTATAACCCTTTCTATTGTTCTAAAAATGACTACGCATTTCATTCCGTGCTATTATATATATAAAAGAAAACTCTTCAGCACTCAACAGGTTAATTATAGTATTGCATTTCTTCTAGATTTAACCAAAGCTTTTGATAATGTGTGGAAATATAAGGGCATTGGAACGAGGGTGGTACCAACGTCACATGGGGGTCATTCCTCACGGGCTTTGAGGTTTTATAACAGGCTGACTCCTCAGTGGAGTAAGTTAACGATTAGTAAAACAGAAAGTAGAAAGATGATGAAATAGTGCTTGAATTCATGAACTTCATGAAAACTAGTATCTTAGAGCATTTGCTCTCAGTTGCTAATAAAGGTTCAAAAAGAGTGAACGAAAGGTTAGGGGGGGTTAGAGGTTTTATTTCCCGTATTGAAGCTAAAGTTTCAGTACATATCAATTTAGATAATTTTTTTTTTTTTGGGGGGGGGGGCAGCAAGCACGTATTATATTTTATAATTTTATATTTAATGCGTAGAAATACAAAGTAATCACCAAATTGTAAGGGAAAGTTCTTTTATGGATTAATAATTTTCTTGGGAATAGAATTTGTAATGCTAAATATATAGCTGAATGCTTTCTGGCTGTTTTCATTCAAAATAAGGACACCTCTGGGCTCTGTGCTTAGTATTATACTCTTTAGTCTATCCAGGAATTCACATGAAAATTTCTATTTTTTTATCCATATTTTGCATTTCATGGCATATTGGTTGCAAAATTTATGACACATACATGATCGGGAGTAAAAATTCGAGAAACATTTTTTCACAAATTTTTCGTAATTTTGTTTTAACATCTGATATGTATTTTAAATTGCATAAAGTCGAATATAATATATATATATATATATATATATATATATATATATATATGTAATATATACATATACATACATACATACATACATACATACATACATACATACATACATACATACATACATACATACATACATACATACATACATACATACATACATACATACATACATACATACATACAGACAGACACAGACACACACACACAATTAACTGTTTTTTTCCTGTATTCAAGATTTATTCAATGAAGAAATATAAAGATAGGAAACATTTGTCGTTGAGACCAATAGAGGTTTGAGTAAAGAATATTCCTATTACTGTCTCTTATTTTTTAGAAATAAATAAAAACGTTTAATGATTTTCTGACCAAGCATTATTTTTCTTGGTCTTTTTTCATAGAAATAAATTTCTCTGCAGAAAAAAATGGATGCTAAACCTATGTTTTTTTCATTCCAACATGAGTATATTTTCCGTTTCTACTGGTCTATATTTTTCTTAACTGAATTCTAAACCATCTTGCATATTAAGACACAGTTGTTAATTAATAATATTTAAAATTTCTATAAAGAAATGCATCATTGCCTTACTACATGAATAGTATAAATATATCAAATTTTTACTTTATTTGCATTAATTTACTTTATTTGACATACATTGTATTTTGTAAACATAAGGTTGAATTTTTTCCCTAACAAATTTGCAATCATTATTAAGACATTTCTATCATTTTCCATGAATCCATGTAAAAAAAACGATAAACTAACAGTTATAAAAAATAAGACGTGCGCAAGTTGAATATTAAGGCCACCAAATTTAAAGACTTCTAATTAAAAATGTATTGTGTTGTAAATTAAAAGGACACTCCTTAAATAATTAATAATCTTATAACAGGAGATTCGGCCTTTGTCCTAGGTACCTCAGAAAATTACCATAATCGTGAAATGTAAAATTGCCAGAGTGCTTGCTGAAAGGTTAAACATGCAGTTAATTTAAAGACTATGTTTTGAAATTAAAAACCGTCAATACAATCGTTAATTATGAGTTCAAACTGTTTGAAGATTATAATTCCTTCAAAATACCATAATTGTAAGTAGATTACGTTCCTCTACAGTAAATTTTTAAAAAGAATTTTTTATAAAGCATTTCGTTACCCAACGAAGCTTAATGGAATCTGTCGATCCCCATTTTGTCATTAAGTTTTTAACTCAAGTCTACCGAAAAGACTGAAGGAATGTCTTAATTTTGTTTTTAAAGTTAATGCAGACACTATGAAAGGCCATTATTGTGTAGGTTGTTTTTTATTACTCCATCGTAAACTAAGAACAAAAAAAAATACTGCTTAGTAGAAAAACGATTTCTCATAAGTTTTATAAAAATATCTAAGTCTCAAACAAAGTAGAATGCATGAAGTTTTATATGCATGTCTTTGTTTACATGTATTTGTTCATTTGTGTTTGTCTATTTCTAACTCAATATGTGATTTCTTTTCAATTAACTGCTTTACTTATAATATGAATTTAAAAAAAAAGAAAACTTTCGTTTTGGAAACCATTATTTTAACCCCAGTACTCTAAGCCTTGAAGATAATTTTACATCAGGAATTCCCCCCAAGAAAGATGAAAAAGAAAAATGTATATCAAAAATAGGGAATTTTAGCGATTGTGAAGACAATAAAAGCCATTTTGAAGATGATAAAATAGAAGACGGTGTTGCGAAGAAGGATTACGTAGCGAGCTCAGTTTCTAATACAACTATTAAATAATCTGAAAAAACCCGTAACCTGAAGAAAGGAATATTGGAAATGGCGAAAATTGTAAAGAAACATTACTACTATACTACATTGAAGGTAGATGTTATGACTTTGGTTTGGAGTGCTAATGTGGACTGTTTTCCTCACGATGGTTAATGAGACCGAGTCCAAATGCTTAAAGCCGATTTCGAACGTCTTTAAGCAATATTCCATGACAGGAGCGGGAATCGAACCCTCGAACTCCGGTATCGAAGAGCAGCGCTCTACCATTCGGCCATCATATATATGTGTGTGTGTGTAGTATATATATATATATATATATATATATATATATATATATATATATATATATATATATATATATATATATATATATATATTATATATATATATATATATATATATATATTATATATATATATATATATATATATATATATATATATAGCTCGGCGAAATTGATCCGCCTATCACATAAGAACTTTTTAGCTCATATTATTTTTAATACTGGGCGATGAGAAGCCTAATTGGCAGTCATGGTACTTTATTTAGAATTAGGTAAAAGGCATCTATCTCTGCCAAGAGTAGAGCAATTAATGATTCATCAAAACATTTTTCGATTACGGATTTAGGGCCTCACAGCGAGATGACGCGAATAATATTTCCAAGAGAGAGAAGCTTAGTCAGCAATATTAATCATCAGAAAAGAACTTTGGGAAAAATAAGCCATTCTGGAAAAGTGAGTCACAGCTGGAAAATGTGACGAGTGGTCAGAAATTGAGCATCTATTTCAGAGTTAGCGTTGGAAGACAGATAGAAAGAATTTTAAGCCAGAGTACACTTTTTTAAATAAGATAGTAAACAGGTGATAAAATAGGTATGAAAGATTAGGAAGGGGTAAAGCGGGATTTTAAAGATATTTTAAGTGTAATAATTTTGATATATTACGTATATACATATGTGTATACGAATATATATATATATATATATATATATATATATATATATATATATATATATATATATAAACTCTCCCTCAACGCTCTCCTTCGTCAGGACCATTACCATCTTCCGCTAGCATAGATCACTATAAGCCATCCTTCTTTTCACTGTGTTGAAGGCTTAAAATTGTTCAACATGATTTAGAGCAGCTATTACAGTTAAAAATGAGTAAAATAATGTTTATTTTCTTATGACGACGTACAAATTATAATTGGCTTATCGGCTATATGGGGAGTGAAAAGTAAGATGCCAAAAGATGGCTGAATGCATAGTGTACTTCTACTTGAGGTCGTAGATCCTTAATCCTATTGTGTCATAAATCCTTGAAGCCGTTTGGAATAATGTTCAAGTAGTAGATGCTCGTGATCCTAAGATCCTTCTTTATTCCTCCTGAAGTAATAAAACAGTTCAATCCTAGCTTTCGAATTCTAATCCAGTACTTAATCTGAAACGGGGGCAAAATTGGATCCGCCCACTCTATTGCTTTTAAGGCCATCATCCCAGGTAGCACAAAAATATTGGACAATATCGGAAATATAATATTGGCCTTCATCAAATGCACTTCCTCTAAATTGTATCCCTGAATATCATATTTTGATATTTAGAAATGTTGGTCAATATTCCCGGATATCCTTCAATATCCTATTTTGATATTTAGACATTATGGTCAGTATTCCTTGACATTCCTGACAATATAATTTTTTTAAACAATGTTCCCCTCGTGGTCATTTTGCCATGGGAAGCAATTCATTCTATTCTTGAAGTAAGACTGTTTTCTTCCTGTTGTAATGCACTTACAACACTAACACCAGCGTTCGTATTAATTAATACCTTATATTTGAACTAAAAACATTTATTATCTACGTTAATTATTTACAGACATTATTTCTGTATTAACATATATATCATTCATTACTCGACGTTTATCATTATACCAGAATTCATTACAATTTTATTTTTGTTTTTATACGTTATTCCTTAATTAAAAGATTCAGAGACCCAAGGTAATTAGTATGAATAATTATCAAGTTTACCTCCAGTAATTACAGGAGAGAGCATGTTGGGGCAGTCATCATGTTGTATGTCGGTGCGGGCGTCCGGGCGTACATGAAGTCAATGCGGGCGTGCGGACGTGCAAGAACGGGATTTCGATGTCCGGCTACTCTTGAAGTTTTCGAGCATGCGGACACGAGGTTTCAATGTCCAGATTTCAATGTTTTCACTACTCATCACCTTATTTTTAACGTCCCTTTTTTTCATTGCCAATCGCTTGTTGGTAAAATTTTCTCACACCTGCACCCCCTGCAGGCGGGCTCATGAAATAGCCCCTTTTGTGAAAGCTGACATTTTTCTTTAGCCCCTGCCCCATAACTTACGGTTACATCTCTGTCTTTGCTTGACCGTTACGCTTGTACCACTTCTTGATCTATAACTCCTTCTCAGTTGTCCCTACTCAAACTCGAAGTCAACAGCTAAATTCTTCTTGGAAATTTCTTCCACAGCTGTGTATGCACCTGCTGACCATCGTAAAAAAGTACATCGGTACACTTCCATTTGCTTGGAATCTACAAAATTTGTTAAACAGATTGTTTAAAATTTATGTTACCTGGTATTTTCTCTCCAGTTCTACTCTTTTATTCTCCGAAAAATTTTAAGAGTTACAAATAGTCATAGTACTCGTTGTGAAAAAGTAGCAGAATCAACTTACTTCCATTCACATTCCAATAATTTATTTGTGCTGCATGACATAAGATATCATTGGATGTCATTAAATTATGTTTATTTTTACAAATATCGATAAATAATCGCTGTTAATTTGCAGCAATATCCCTCGATATTTGTAAATTGTCAAAAAATGTCATTTTTATATTATTGTGTGACATTGTTAACAATATTCAGTAAAAACGTTCGAAACAGTGAGTTCCATAAACACTGACAAATTTATCAAATTTTATTTTAAAGAAAAATATTTCTCTTGTACACAATACAAAAACTCTTTTAACACATTGTGTGCTGGTACATTTAGCAGAGGAATTGTACCGGGAGCGGGCGTTTTGCTAGTCAATTTAATTGTTCAGTTAAATCTCAATAGATCGTGTAACAAAGAGTTACAGTTGGACAAAGCCAGAGCGAAACCAACCTAGAGGTAAAAGCGGAATGACCCTCCTTCGACCCCATTGGTCAAGAAGGGTTGCTAACCGCGGAGTAGCCCGCTGCGGCCCAGCAACGCTCCCCAACGAACTTTTTTTAGAGAGTTCTGCAGACCCCCTCGGAGAGAGAGCAAAGGAGAAGGAGCTTGAAATCTTCTGTAAAAGTTCGAGCACCATTTTTTTTTGTCATCAAGGCGCCATGTTTGTTAAATCTTCGACCTAGTGTGATTAATTTGGCATCATAGCCCTAAAACCATTTTATATATCTATTGCCATTTACATCTTTATTTAATATTTAATAAACAAAATTCAGCAGGAAGAGTTAGTTTTTTTTTTCAAATTTACACTAGACTCACGACCGGCCTTGATGCTATGTCGGCCTCATCTTAACAGATCAAAAATTATTTAATTTTTAAAACCAACTTTTCGTATTTTATGTTGAAATATGTAAACAAATATATAAATAGATAAATAAAAAAATATATGTATTAATACAAATGTTTATATATAATATATAAATACACACACACACACACACACACACATATATATATATATATATATATATATATATATATATATATAATTTTCGCAAGAATAAATAAACAGTTCATTTTAAATCTAAATTGATTTTTTAATCAACCTTTCCGTTCTGTGGTTCCGCATCGACTGGTGTAAAGGCTAGTTTTTATTTGTCTCAATTTTTTCCAGAATCTATGTAGTAGACCAGAACATTCGTCTTCGTTTTCCTGTATATACCGTTATTTTTGTACCCACAAACAAACCATGTTTTACATTAACCCGTACTAGTACGTGAACGGAGCTCAAGTATCAATCGTCAGAAAAGGTACTAGTACGTGTCTCACGCTCAAGTATTAATCGTCAGAAAACGTACTAATCTGTGTCCCGCATACAATGTGTTAAATTTTTTCTTTCAAACAATTTCAGATATACATATTACATTATGTCGGTGAATATCGGTAGATCGACTTTCAGAATTTTGGTCATTATTTGTACGATATTGACCGATATATTTGTGATAACTGAGATAAGTACCCTGTCGAGATTTAGAAACTTAGCTACTTCTAATGTCAGAATTCCTCAGGCAAGTCGATGGAAAAGTAATAGAATATTTTCTTTTAAATTTTGAATTACTACATTTTCTCTATTACGAAACAGAATGAAATCTGTTTTCCATAAAATTTATTTCATTAAATGATTGAGCATAAATAACTAAAGAATGCAATGTTGTCATTTTGACGTAAATTTTATTATTCCCCAACTTTTATCATTTATGTCTTGGTTGAAAACTTGTCAGATATAATGAAGAAACAAAAGTTCAAATTAAGTTAACAGCGTTTAAAGCGCGGACTGCCATCCTGTTAAAAGTTCTGTAATGCTATTATAATTTTTTGTTTCATCGCCTGTTTTTCCATATAGAACTAAACTTTTCCGATGCATGTCTGCACAAAAACTAAATTCGAGAAAATGCTATTAATCTTATTATTGAACTTTTAGCTATTTAGAATATTTTGACGCTTTTAACAAAATTTAGAAGGGAAAATGTTAGCCTGAAGGTAGGGATGGGAGAAAATTAGTTTATAAAATCAAGATTCGGATGGTGAAATCTTATATTTAGACGCATTGTGTTGAACACAAAGTTACTTTAAAAAAATTATCGAATGCAAAACATACAATTGGATTGAATCTTAACACAATATGACTTGAAGATCTAAATCTGTGACAGATCGAAAAAACGTTTTGGCATTACGTACTTGTATGCATGCCTGTGTGTAAATACGACCCTTCCAAAGAAAAAAAATATTTTGTATTCATGTGTGAAAAACACGATCATTCAGAAAAGTAAGAAGTGGTTTTGGAACTATGTATTACTGTCTTTGTGCAAATGTAACCATTTAAAAGAATTCCAAAGTAATGCTTTTGTATTTACGTTTAAAAAAAAACACGACCATTCAGAAAGAATAATAAATAGGAACTGTTTGTGTCGCTGTTGAAATACGATCATTGAATAAAAGATAGAAATGCTTTTGTATTCGTGTGTGAAGAAACACAATCACTCAAAAAAGAAAAAAAAATGGTTTAAGATATTTTGTGTCTGTGTGTGAACATGATCACTCCAAAAAAAAAAAAGTTCTTAAGTGTTTGTGTGTCTAAGAACGCGATCATTCAAAATAGGAAAAAAATGGTATGGGAAGTATTTGTGTCTGTATATGAATACAACCATTTAAATAAAAAAGGAAAAAAAGAAATGATTTTGTATTCGTGTGAAAGGACACGACCATTAAAAAAAAGTGGGAATTATATAAGTGCGTGTAAACAAGAACATTCAAAACAATAGGAGTAATTTTATAATTGTGTATAAACACGATCATTCAAAACTCCAACGTGGACAACACACGACTTCCTTGTATGCCCATTAAACTAGACTTGTTGACTGTACTTACTTAAATTTATTTGAAAGGAAGATATTTGTTTGGCCTCTCAAATTGTACTGGTATATTATTTCATTTTAAATATATATTTGTTCTCATTGTATAGAGTTAAACTACATTTTTATGTCAATTCTTGTAATTTTATGTACGAATTAAAGTCATTTGAAAAGAGAATGGAGATGTTACGTAATGACTGCCTGGGAGCTTTTCCTAAGAGTGTGGAAAGTAGCTTTTAATTTTAATGATGACTACCGATTAGCCTATGACTACGCTAATCGGGGTATCTTTTTTTTATATGAATCTGGCAGCTGTCCTTTTAGTAGCAAGAGGTGTATTTCCTCCTTTTCTGTTGCAATTTTCTCCCCTGAAAAGTCAGAGGGGGTGAGCGGGGGTTGCGATGGATTTCGAGGTAGGCCAGGTTCTTTGGGAGCGAAGACTGTTGGCTATCGGGGAATTATGGTGGGCTCGCTAGTGGTACAAATGTGTAAATACCATCAATAGAAATGACGCTTCTTTACATTTAGACTTGTGAAAAGAAGCTTTGTCCTTATGTAACTCAACTTTACTAATGTCCTTTACACATAACGCTGGAGCTTCTTAAAAAATTGGCTCTAAAATATTCTGCTAATAGGAGAGTGAATTGATT